>WAAG01049324.1:167-19528 GCA_013390105.1 Tichodroma muraria | reverse complement strand
CATAATTTTAAATATATATATATTATATATGTACAGACATACATACAGAGAAATAAAGAGAGAACATTTATTCAGGAGACTGCAGTTAAACCATATTTATTTAACTGGTTCAAGAGTAATGGATAAGGCTGAGCAAAGGTGGAGAGCGAATCATAAGACTTTGCCATTTTAATTGATGCTAAATGCTAACTATTCTGTAAGATAATAAGGAACATAGAAATTCTTAACTCTTTATAGACTAGTTAGGCTTACCTGGACCAAAATTAAAGAAGATTAAAATGTAGTTTAAAAGATTCTTAAATTCAAGAAATTGAAGTTGAAAGACATTTCAGGAGGGCATTTAGTTCATCTCCCAAAGGCATGATGAATAAGACCTACGTTATTCTGGACTGTAATCTAACCCCCAAGGATGGACGTTTGGTAAGTTTCCAAGCAAGCTATTTCCTCTTTTCGCAATTATCACTAGTAGAAGGATCTTGCTGGCATCTAAGCCACGTCTCTCACTGAAGTTACAGCCCATTACCCCTTGTCCCAGTAGACAAAGAGTACAGATTATTTTTTTTCCTGCTTTTTAGCAACCTTTCAAGATTTATCATGCTCCTTCTTTGTTTAGATCTTGCAACCCCGGTTTGTTCAGTCCTCTTTCTTGGATCGTGCTCCTCATTGATCAAAATTGTGTCACCCTATTGACTCACATCTCACCCATTAAGTCTTCTAAGATGATCCACTCCAAAACCCAGAGCCTCCTCTTCAAGAAGTCGCTTACTCTTGTTGCATTAATGCTGTCCAGTGTTCCTACCTCTACAGAGGAGAGTCTTGCAGCTGTCCATGCCCCATTTTGTACAGGCCACCCATCCAGCTTCTCCAGGTTACTTTACATTCTGAACCCATTCTCCACCTGGCCCACAGCCCATCCCGGCCTGCAAAGCAAACAAGAACCCCTGCTTTCCACCATCGCTCTGCATCACACTCTGTCCCAGCACAGATCCCAAAGCAACTCACTCAAAATCCCCTGACAGTTTCACAGGTAACCACTGGTAATTGGCCTCTGACTACAGCTTGCCAGACACCTGTATACTGACCTCAGAGGACAGTTTCTTCTCATCCTGGTTTCACCATGTTGCTTCTGACTGTGTCTTGTAAAACAGTATGAAAAACCTCTTTAAAATTAAGACACCTGACAACCACAGGTTTTTTTCCAACCAACAAGGTTTGTTGCTGTGTCTCAGAAGGAAAAGAGATTGGCTTCAGGTGATTTACTCCTGACAAATACATGCCAGCTGTCCTGCTCACATCTTTGTTCCCTTCAAGGGGTTTATGATCTGTTGTTTGATTGTTTGTTCCATGTATTGGCAGGTATACAACGTGACAACAAATCCCCAGGTTCAGCTGTTTTTCCCTGTTATGGATAGACACTATCTCTGCCCTTTTTCCATTCTCCAGAACATCTCCTGTCCTTCATGGCTTCTTGGAATAAATACTAAACTTTATGCTACTGTTTCAGTCAGTTTCCTGGTTCTCTATACCCAAGGTTGAATTTCATAAGACCCGATACATTCAAAAATCATTTTGTTTATCTCAGTATTTTCTAATCTTATTTTTCTCTACTGTAGCCTGAACTATTATCCTGTAGTCACTGGCTATATTAACCCTCCAATCATAGCTGAGCTTCTAAAGAAACACTCATTCAGAAGCTGATAACACAATTTATTTCAGATAACATATTCACTTTGAGGGGAATGACCTAGTCTTTCACAACCTTTTTAGGCCAAGTATTTCAGAAGTTCTCAAGTTGTTTCTTAGCTCCCTGATGCTCAAAGGCCCCCTTAATCTCCTAAATGGAAAGGAGTGCTTGGCATCTTAAAAAGACAAGCCCCCAGTTGAGGTTCGTACTTTGTATCTCAAGGCAACTGTGACTCTTCTTGATCAAAGCTGATCTGAAAACACCATAGGAATACTTACCTTGTCAGTGTTCCAGCTGAAGGTAGAAGGGCCCTGGTGTGCAGAAATGGAAGTAGATTATCAAACCCTTGCAAAACCCCATCCACATTTTCATTGAGAGCTCCAAACCTTTCTTCTGCAACCCAACAGTTTGGCTTACCTTAAACTCTGCTTAATTCTCATACCTCGTCCTCCCAAGTCATAACATCATATTTATACTTGTCTCTTTAATACTTGTTTAGAGAACACTTACAAATCCACTGATGAAATTTAAAAACCCGAAAGACAGGCTCTCCCTTAAAATGGATTAAAACAGCATCAGCTCCCTTGAAGTTAATGAATGAATACTATTCCTTAGAGCTGTTTTTATTCCTTCTGATATCCTAAATGATGCTGAATCAGAAAGGGTGAAGTAACTGAAATCCAGATATGTTAGTTTCTGCTCCATTAGGAAAAGGAAAAATCAATTTGGCCAAACATAAAAGAAGAAAATCAATAGGAAAAGAAATTTTATTTTCAGTTGAAAACTAAGAATACATTACAAACAATGGTGAGTGAAAATTATTCATTGATTTGTATAACACCTTTTACAAGCCCAAAAAGTGCTCCAAAGAATTATAGATTATTTAAACCCAAGGATCACTTACCACCAAAATGCATCTATCTCTGGAGTGGAATGCAGCTGCTACAAAATTGCAATAGCAAACAAAACACCACAGCTTTAGGGCACAAATGCTTTATCTGAAGATGCATCAAGGGAAGTCGAAAATGCAGAATGGAATTATCCAGGCTGGAATATGACCGCACTGCAACTATATCGATTTCAGTTTAAGCTTAAACTCACAGAAGATAGGCCCATCAGCCCATTAGACAAACTCTGGCTCACAAAGTCCCTAAAACGCTCTGGGATAATGTGCCAGAGGACGGGTTCGGCCTGTTCCCCCCGCCATTCCCCTGGTCGCTGTCAGCCAGCCGATGGCACTAGGCCGATGGCGCAGGGGTGTGAAGTGACCCTCAGCAGCAGGGCAGCCAGCTCTGGTGGCAGGGGCAGGGCAGGTGGTGCAGCAGGCAGCCTCGTGCCTTCTCCGGCATCAATCACCGCTCTCATCCGGAGGTACTCTAAATCCTCCGCGTCAAGCACACATTAAGTTGTTTCAGGATATGGGCCACATTTATATCACTGTCATTAGCAGCAAGGGCTCACACTGCATAAAATTGCACAAAGTACCTTTTGTACTTCAAGATGTACTTAGCAAGCAAACTCCTAGGGGCTGGGAATTTGCAGTCTTCTGTTTCTCTAAAGCACCTTAATCAGTTATGGCAATATAAAAATGATTTATAACAATCTATTAAAAATACAACTCATATGACTTATCACTCCTGGGGTCCTGGGAAAATACTGTAGGATTTGCCATTTAATTGTAAATCAAATCTAGTGGCCAGTACCTCATGTTCTAGAGAAAGATGAAAACTATTGATACACCTCACCAATTGTAAGTGCAGCATGTCTTGGATGATGCGATCTTGGGTCATCAACCAGTATGTGACTGGGAGGAAGCAGAAATGTAGAATAAAGCAGCAGACATTTCTGTTCCCTGCTGTCCATAACCCAACCAGTTATTCCACAGATCAGGAAGCTTCCACGAGTCTAAAGGCTGCTGCAGGGCAGGTAGGCAGGCACACTTGAAACACTTGCCATCACTGCCATGGAAGTTTCTTTCTCCCTCAGCTCTCTCTGGAAAAGCTTCTTGGGAAGATGAAAGTCCAAAATAGCAGCAAGACAGAATAAACAGTTTGCCTAAAAGGCCACAAGCTGGGCTGGAAAGAGATTCACAAAGCATCTTATATCGGCAGTCCTAGGCAAACTGCATTGCACAGGACGACCCAGAGCCCCAGGGACAGCTGAAGCTATTTGTGGGGTAGAAACACAGCACCTATGTAGGAGAACAGATTATGGGACATAGGGAATGGGGCTGTGGCCAAGCCTTATCCCTAATGGGGTGCAGCTGTATAAGACAGGTGACCAGCATTGAACGAAAAGAAGCACAGAATGCTGATGTGTATTGACAACCACAAAAGAAAAAAAGGGCACACAGGTGTGTGTGTCTGAGGGAAAAGGGTATAAAAGCTTGTACTTGGGAATAGTAAAGTGCCGATGCTTGAAACCATTCTTGGTGTCAGTTGTGTGTCCATCATCTCACCTGTTTCATCCCACCCAGTTCAACCATCCAAGTCTACCTGTTTCTGTGCTAAAACCAAGAACATGTAATAAGAAAATCTCAGTTCAGAAACCTGACCCCTCTCTTCTCATTTTCAGAACAGCCAAGAGCTAGTACAAAAGCCTGCGCCAGTATCAGAATCAAAATAGACATTGTGCACATCAGAGGCACGCACCATATCTGATAAAATACTCCTAATTCTGACCATCAGCAGCCAGGGATGGAAACTATTCACACCCTGGAACCGCCTGTTTTTGATAAAGCGTGTTGATAAAGCCTTATTCAAAGGAACACCCAGGCCAGGAACTGAGCTATTTGGCCAATAAACTCTTTCCTCTGCTCTTACGGACAATGACATCTGGCAGCTCTTTTCATAAGCTGGTAAAGCTGTACCTGGAAAACAACGTCAGAGCAGATGAGGGAGGTTAACCCCTGTGTGAGTGATAACGCAGCACAGGCTAGAAATCCACAACACAGCTAATCAGAGATGCCTTCACCTGATAAAACTAGCCAAGAATACCATACTTTAGAAAAATATCTTTAATTTTAATGTCATATTGAATAATAGATAGATCTGCATATGAGAAGTGGCAGAAGCTGTAGGAATGCTAATTTCTTCTTTGCTTTCACACTTTCTACCAGTCCTCAGCTTCATCTCTTCCACTGCTCTCTTTCCCCAGTTAATGAGCTTTGTTCCTTTGGTAGTGAGAACTCTTAATATATTCCATTCTTAAGGAAGATTCAAACAGAAAGGCCACTACTAGTATAAAATATGTTTCTTGCATCATAAAATCATTAATGCATTGATTCCTATGGGTCTCCCTGCCCAGTTCCCTAGGGATTAGCACAACATAGTGACAGGTGATGCTCTAACCCAACTTGGATCTCAACAAAGGATTCTTTTGTTGGTACTCTAGCACCTAATATGGCTTACCCTGTACCTTTTCCTCAGTAAGGTCGTTCTCTCTTCCAAATAGCTTTCTTTTGTCAGAGAGCTTTGTTTCTTGAGAAAATGTTCTTTGGTTATATTTGGCTAAAGCTATCCAACCAGATCAAAAGTCACTGAGAAGACAGCTACACACCTCACCTCACCCATAGTGCAACACAGAAGCCTCATTTTCTAAGGAAATGAGGCTAAAAAACAAACAGTGAACTCAGAATCTTCTGGTCTCTCACTCCCTGTGAATCTAACGTTCATCTTTGTTATAACCTTCTTCTGACAAGAATTGCCTTTATCTGTATTTTTTAAAGCTTTGAGCATATTGCCAGCACTTTAATAGTAAAATATCATAGAGAACCATATATCTGAATATTATTATGCAGAAAATATGTGCATGTTCACACAGACAGCAGATATATAAAAATACTGAATATGTAATTTAAGGCTGTATTTGTGTTTAAGTATGTAGGTCAAACACAGGGCAAAGTTTCTTCTGTTACACACAAAACCTACATGTACACTGAACCAAAAAAAAGCACATAAAACCTCCTTTAATTCTGGATGCTAAAAGGTGCAAGTTCTAACTAGCGTCTGGAAGGGTGATTTCCCCAGGGAACCCCAGGTGTTCTGGGTACGCGCCAAGCCATTATTGCTGAGCACTGGGGTTGAGGTTCACCTCACCTAACCTCGGCCATCTGTCTCCCTATAGAGACTTGGGCACCTCCAGAGGGTGATACCTGGGAGGATGGAATGAATCAACCTGCCTGAGTCTCACCACTGACTACAGGGGCAGCCCAGACTACTCACTCAGATAAACCGTGTAATTTTTGAATAACTACGGTTAAGTGAGATGAATACCAAACTTGGTGAATATTAGCATGCAAAAACCAAGGGAGTGGGAAGATTCCACATCACAGCTGGATGGGAATAAGAAAGAGCAAACCATAAGCCCTGAATTCTCAGGGTCTACACGGAAGAAAGAACTGGTTTCTAGTACCCAGAAACTTCTGCAACTGCATGAAGAGGTCTTTCATAAGAAGCAAACAAATATTGCTAAGGCTACTAGCATTAGCTTTTTTAATATATTTATTGACAATTAAACTTTGAAGTATTCTCCCTATAGGTACTGAAAAATGGTGACTATTGCCAGCAAATGGCAGAGAGGCTATTTCTACTTTGGTTCTGATTTGGATAATTTCCCTTTCGTCACCACAAAAACCAGAACGAAGATATAGAGTGAAATAACCCAAACAAATCTATGCCATCTGAGCTGGACTCTGCAGCAGCAGGCTCTAATTGCTCCACGTTCCCCATATTTCAGGTAGAAAGGGTAGCACACATGACCCACTTGGCAGTGAGTTTAAAAATGGCTAGTCGTCCACTCATTTCTGCAGTTCAATTTGTTGGCTTTAGAGTAATCCTATTGGTTTCAAAGTTTTACTTCCCATTAGTGCTATCGACCATAAGACGTTGTTAGAGGGAGGTTTTGTGCTTTTTTTCCTACCTTCACTGGCTGGAACGCAGCTTATCCCCATGTCCATTAAATATACATTTGAACAGCATTTCCACCTGCACTTTGTCACCTCGGGTTCTCAAGGGGTGTACTTCCACTTGGCTCCGAGCTCAAGGGCGCCCTTGATATCAGTCTGAGAGTGCCAACAGGCATGCTAATGCCCATCTGAAATAGCTTTTCCTTTGCCTCAGATGTTTTCATGCACTCAACAAATAAAAAGTCTCTGCTTCACTCCATCCGCAGTGCTGTAGGACGACCTCACCTCATTCTGTCAGTGAGCTACAGTTGCTTTCAGGCACCTTCAGACTTTGCTTTCCTTCCTGGAGTGTGTCGTGTGTCCCCTCTACTTTAGGATTCAAGTTAGCAAAAGGCTCTGAGTGTATTGATCTAAGCTTACCTTCTTGAAGGTGCTCGCCCCACTGCTGTTAATACTGTATTTCTTTTCAAAACGTCCACATCCCCTGGAACATTAGAAACAACCTGTAATTACGAGCTGCTTCTGAACATGAAAGAACATAAATTGCAAAGAAGGAACAAAAAGCTGAATTTTCCGCAAATAAAACTTTGGCAGTAAAGATAATTTGTTCCTCTGCTGTCAGTAAGAGGTGTCTATATGGGTCACTGAAGAGGTTCTTTACTGGGAATAAGTTAAATTCAGCATCTACCATCTTGTCCTGTGGGTGAAGCATGCTATCTCAAATACGCAATACAGCCCAAACTGGGTGTCATCTTTTTTAAACTTTCTTTTTTTGTGAATCACTTCCAAGTCTTGGGGGTAAGACATTATGACAGCCAGTTCCTCAACAAAGACCTGACATGAGAACAAAAGCTATTCCTGAAGAGTTCTCAAAATAAAAGTGAGACAGATGAGTGAGGAAAAGTTGCATGGGTGTTTCATCAAACAAGAATATGGTCAGGAAGGAAGTATCAGAAAATATAAATTCATTAAAGACGAACTGGCTCACAGAATTGTCAGTTCTGCAGAAATATGTTTTAGGGGAAAAAACACAAGAAGGCTCCAACACTGTGAATATGTCAAATTTGGACACCTTCAGAGATAACAGTGTCAGTGTTTCATCTGAGAATTATTTTCCATTTTTAATATACTTGTATATTTTATGTTCTAGTACTGTATTAAATAGCAAAATCAGCACAGTTGATTCAGAGTGAATCCTTCCTAGAACCTTCCTCTGTGAGGAGGAATTCCAAACTTTCATTCTAAACTGAATCTAAGGTAAATTTTAAAACCTTGAAATCCTTTGGAAAATGGAATTTTCATTCATTGCCCAACACTGTTTTAGCCTCAACCCTTTGTCAATAGCTAAGTCAAGCTATGGGAGAAAATGCTAGTGCCCTTTTGAAAAATGGTTCTTGCTTGGATTCCCTTTCCAATGGCATCTGGTGAGGGCTGCTTTGCCATAAATCTGGACCAAAAGCTGCTAAGCAGTTGTCCTAAAAAAACTACAAATAGTTAAGTTAGTTAATACCTGGCCATATTCTGGACCCTGGGCAATATTTTTCCATATAATTATTTCTGCTGCTGTCATTAGCTCCAGCACTCTCACTATTTATTACCATAGGTATTTCGAGACTCATAAAAATGTGCTCTTACTCAAGGCTTAAGCAACACGTGAAATAAATCAGCAGCACTGAACACTGGCTGACACTGGATGAAACCTGGCTGGGAACAGCTGGATTGCTCTCTTGACTAAATATTTACAAAAGTCATGATTATATCACTGAGTGACACTGTGTGAGTATAACAATTTATCAATCATCATGTTTAACTGAAATCCCTGCAGGAGGGGATGGCACTCTCACTTAACAATAAGTATCTACTGTATGCTAATTAAGTCACTTATTTTGCGGCTAAGCTTACTTCAGGGACATTTGGGCATTTTAACTACCCATTTCCTTCAGAAGCAGAGAAAACAGAGTTCAGCAGGGCTGTCACTTACATCGGTACCCATCCAGTAACACTGCTGGAATTACATGGGGCACACGCCGGAGCAGGGGGGAGCACAGACCAATGCACAGAATTTACTTTGCTCTCCACACTCCTGCCCTGACTCCCCTGCCCACTGCAGAGTGCCCAAGGGCAGTGAGTACCACAGCAGTTTCCCTGCCGTCCCCCTGGCTGCCACAGGACCTGCTTCCACCAGCACCAGCCACTTTGGTCTGCTGCCTTTGCACATCCTCTTCCAAGCAGGCAGGGAGTTTTGCTGCCATACCCCTGGCAGTGCTCACAGCACTGGCTACCAGGTTTGTGTCCAAGCTGGAATGCCCGTGTCCCTAGGAAAGGTATCCATTTTCTCACCCCATATTTACCAGGTTAGGCAAAACTGAGGGTTTTTTCACCCTAAAACTGCCTGAAGTTTCACCTCATAATGCAGGGCTTTCCAACACCAAACCCGCCTCCCTGACAGCATGACACAAGTCTGTCTGAACAGAGCACGCAGGACAACCTGCTCCCCTGCCAGCAGGGACCTGACGGCTCTGTTTCCATCAGAGCTGGCTAGCACTGACTGGGTAACCTCCTGAAAAGGCCACTGGATACAAGGCTACCTGCTGCAATGAGAGAAGGGCTGGGACATGAAGAGCTCTGCCAAAAGTGTGACGTGGCCAGATAACATAAGGATCAGGTTCATACAGACGGGAGAAGCAAGTGGACCTGCTCAGGGGGGAGAAGGTTCCCATGAAGATAAAGCCAGCATGTCACACTGATATGAAACATGTTTTTGGGCACTAGAAACCACTCCACATGGCATGAGATTTTTATGAAATCTTCCACCTTCTGCGTCATGCCAGATTAACTCTCTTGTACCAGCAATGGTAAATGAGCAGTTCAGCTACCTTCCTGTCTCCTTCAGATTACAGGTTTTACTCCAATGCAAGAGAAAAAACAAACCTCCTACTTGCCAGTCCCACTGCACAGACTCTTTAGAAAGTTTTTCTTCAAAATGTCACACAGGTACATGAATAGCACAGCCTGTTTGTGTGGATCTCAGGCTAACATTCAAAAGGAACAGGTGGCATCTATGGTTCACCTCTGCAAACTGCTTTTAAACCTCGTCTTTCTTTCCAGGAATCATTGTTCAAAAAGAAGAAAAAAGTTTGGGGTGATGAAGTCTGCTCCCTTGAGAGCCTGAGAAGAAAGTTTCCCTCATATGGATCTTAGACACAGATTTTTATTCCCATTTTCTACATGTTGAGAGTCTGCATAATAATTGTATTTTAGTATTTGGAGCCCATCTGCCACTAAAGGGGAAATTTCACCTTCTTCTTTCTACCTACAGAGAGGTTTAAAAATCAGTAAGCACACAGACATGGGAGCACAGGACTTCGTTGCCCTTCCAGGAGCCCTTAATGGCTCAGACAATCACAGCAAGTGCTCTTTTCAGAAACACAGGGAAGGAGGAGAGAAGTTACGATAAATTTAGTTTTCTTTTGAAGTTAATAACCTCCTACAAAGGCTTTTGGTAAAACACAGACACCTTAACATTTTTTTCCCTTTCAAACAATTTTATTCTCTATTTTTCCCTCAGATGGTAAAATCTGAGGAAACCTGTCTCTTCAGAAGTAACTGCTTTGTGTGAATGACATCAGCAGACCACGAGGTTACCACTGGCAAGTTGGCACCCTGAGGGGAACGAAATGAAATCTCTTATCAGCCTACTTGCTTCTCTTCTTTTCTACATTTGGTGCCTTTTGTAATATGCAAAGCAAAGGAAATGTTTTGCTCCCCTTGATTTTTTTCACCTTTTTTTTTTCCCTCAGGAGAAGGAACAACACATTTGACTGGTTTCTCCAAGGTCTCAGCTGTAGCTTCAGGTTCATTTGGTACCTCAGTCAGAGGTGAATGATTTATACTCCCTCCTCTTTCTGCCTCACATCAGTCCTTCTCTCACCTACCACTGGGTTCTCTTGAGACTTGTTTCAGGCAGTTTGACAATCCATGGTCTTCCCAGGGAAAGAGGACCTCCATAAATGTGAATAATGTTAACTTTTACAAACTCCTCCACCGCCACAATGGCTTTGCTCTCTTGGCAACAAAGATATATGGCAGATATAATCTATTATTAATTTCCCAGTGTGGCTATTCTGTAGTAGCCCCCATTCTTCTGGCTTCTCTCAGGTCAGAAGGTTTCAGAGGCAGCAAGTGTTGGTGTGGAAGGGAGATGATGAGAAGGAAGAAATGGGTGAACATATGGAAAAGTGGCTACAGCACCAGAAGATTCCCTCCAGCATACATGGGATTTTCAACAGGTGGAGCCAGTATGTCAATTACCCACAAAAACAGGGAATGAACCTGAAAGGAGAAAGCTCCAAGAGAAGGTTCCAAGTGGGAATGACTAGGGTTTGTTGCAGGAGATCATCTGAAACAATGAACCTATCACAGTGCACAACCACTAGCCCCAGGAGAGGAGATGGGAGGTGGGGACTTTCTGCATATGTTTTTAATAAGTCTCATGGATCCAGCAAGCACATATTATGCAAAGAACAGTTTAATCTTTCCTAAACTAAGCTTAGAAACAAAGACGCTGAATCACTGTAGGATCCCAAGTCTGGAGTACAGCAGGAGAGCCTGGATGTCATCAGGAGGATTGCTCATATACTGTTACATGTGGCTTCCCAGCAGGTGAGGGAATATGTGGAAGCAGGGAGAGAATGCTAGCCCAAGCTGGGGTGGAGGAGAACTTTGAAAAACCTGCAAGGGAAGATTAAAGGTTAAGGAGCCGAACTATACACACAGATCTCTACTGTTTTTACAAACATGCTTTAACAAACTGTGTGTGAAAAAAAAAAACAACCATGTCTTTTCCTTTTTAAATAAAATAAGAAGAGCAATGCTATTTTCTTTTTGGAGAAGCTATTTCTGAGTCACTACACCCACCTGACATGACTCGACACTTGCAGCGCAAAGATGCCTGTACCTCCATGCATACTCTGAAAATACCCAGAGATTTGTGCCAGGGAGAGGCACAGAAAGCCAGGTTTAGGAGCCATCAGTCAGTGAAGGACAATAAAAGGTGTCGGCCACCTTGTAAGTGTGGCAATGGGAGGAAGGTGGGCTGAGAGGCGAATGGGTAACTTCAGAACATGACAGAGACATGATAGAAAGGCACGAGGTATGAGACAGTGAAGATACTGTTTTTTGAAGGATGATACAACTTAAAATAAGTTTGGTCAAATGTTTGTCATAGTCTCTCCAGGAACCTCCACTGTTCCTGTTTATTAATTTTAATGATATGGTATCTGCAGTTCCTAGTCATAACCAAGACACATGCTTCACAAAAGGATGAGGCCCTGCCACGCACAGCACACAGAGAAGGAAGATAGTGCACCAGGAACAGGCCAGCAGGATAAAACTATTCACATGACTTTTGAAGCCTTAGAGAGTCCTAATTTTCTTTTGCAGGAAATTATTCTGTGCCAAAAAACTTGTCTTCATTCCAAACAAAGCTAAATACCACATCTGAAATTTCCCAAGCAGAAAAAAAAACAGCAACCACTAGAGTGTTGGTTTAAAAATATAACATCAAACCAAGTTCATCTCAAATGGCTTTCTGAAGAGTATAGGTTTCAATTAATCCATGCATCCTAGCTTGCCTGAGCAGTTCTATGTACACACATAGACTCATCTGCAGTTTTTAAAAACATAAATAGGCATCTGCACCTGTCTCTCCATTTTGTTGCAGCTGTCCTCTTTACATTTCCCCAAGAAATCACGTTTTGACACACAAAAAAATACTCCTCTCCCAGAAGCCCACCTTGAGGCTGTAAAGAAAGCTATGGATGCAACATGAATGAAGTCAGCAGCATTCCAAAGAAATGTGGGAGAGGGATATTGGACATACTCCTAAAACTTGGAGTGTGCAATGCTCACAAGCACAGACTGTCGGCCTACACCAGCAGGTTTTGCCATTTCTGACGGCAACATGAAGGAGGACATAAAGGTGTGGGACTGATCTCCCCTACTTGTAATTCTCTGGAAGTCCAGGCAGCTAGAAGAGAGCACTGGTCATCCAGGCTCCCTTTGTACTCAGGAGAGTGAGCGATCCCTTCAGAGAGGGATTCATCCCTTCCTACGTGGACGCCTGAGGCAGACAGGATGAACCACCCCTGAAGGGGCTCTCTCTGCAGAATCCTCCCGCCACTGCAGAGGGGCCTCAGACCACCACCATCGATTTGATGCCTGTTACAAGCCAGATGAGAAGAATCTCTCCCGAAATACTTTCAAAGCAGTGTCAGTGTCACCTCAGGATGACCCAGCTCAATCCTCTATTTCACCATGTCTGTGATTTGTGTCTTTCTGCCTTGTTAGTTTATATCATCCAGCAAAGAACGTGTAAATTAACATCACTGGGAAGTGCAGTGCCTCTGGTGAAAATTTGTGCCTGTGCCAAAACTGCCCTCTATTTTTAATGTTTGAGATTTTTAATCTGATTACCGTATCACCAAGAAGTCATATTCTGCCCCAAAACACATCTCCACTGTTTAAACCTACAAGACAACTTCCTTGTTTTGACTCCAAAGTTGTTCCCAACCTGCGGAGTTTGAGTGTAGTTTCACCATTTATTACAATATATCAAGCACAAGAAAATACTCATGGTAAGAGGGAAAATCATTCCCATTTTGCTCCTGTCCTTCACCGTAAGTCTGTCTCACATAAGGAAATGCTAGCAAGGGAACCTGGATTACTGTATTTTTTCACAGAGATATAAGCTTCTAGGAATATATTAAATAACCCAACTTAATTTTACAAGTACTGGCCGTATTCTTTGTTATTTTCCACTTCAGGGACCATCAAGTTTCCCCAAGTCCAGTAAAGTAAATTTTTTAAATCTTTGTGAATGCCAAAGGATTAAAGGCTGAATTCAGAGATTTAGAGGCAGGTAACTGTTGTGGGTACAGCAGCAGAAAGCCTGCCTTCCACAGTGAGCCCTGCCAGTGAGCTGCTCTGTGGCCTTGAACAAATCACTTCACCTCTCTTGTACTTCTGCTTTCTTGTCAATATTTTTGTCTGCTTAAGTGCGTGGTTTCTGGGGCAACTCCTGTGGGTTTGTAGAGTGCCTGCAAGTATAGGCACACAGCATCAAACAGAATGACACCGTAGTACAGAAATAAGGACAGAAATTCAGGAAACACGGGGATTTGAAAGGAAACGGCTACAATGTTTTCTTAAAACCTCTGATGCTATTGGGGTCTCCAGATCTCCAGGCTCTGAAGTTGTAGCAATTTTTTAAAGGACTAAGTGCCTGTTGTAGATCATAAGCAGTAAAAATGTAGTCATCTATGTTTTTATGACTAGCCTCTATTCTGCTTGGCTTGGTTATGTTTAATACCTGTGGAGCAGATAATTTTAATAAATAAAAAGAGAGAAAAAGAGAGAAAGTGTCAGCATGAGACTGGGTATGAAGTTATTGAGAACAGGAGTGTAAATGTGTCAAGGAAATCCCCAGTGATCCAAAAGGGAATGCAAGGAGTTTTGCAAGCAGCAGAAGCAAGATGGAAAAAATTGTACAGGGGTCCTAGCTTTCCAGAAAGATTTTCACTTTTCAAACTGTAAATCAAACCAAATTAAATCAAAATTACATTTTTATAGCACCTTTCATACTGGACTCCCCAGGCACTTCACACAGAAGGCCAAGCCACTGAAGTGTTTATGAAGGCAGCAGGTCAGAAGAGCCCTGAGCCAAGGCATAGGGGCTGGGAGGCAGCAGCACCAGGAGATGGCACTGGCTGAGAGGTCCCTGCACCACAGGGCAAGGCTCAGCACTCCCACTGGAGGAGGAAAGCCAGGGAACATCACAGTGCAAAGATCCATACATGAGGTGTGAGGCACTGGTAAGCCATATCAGAGCTCTCAGGGCCTTGTGAAAGGCAGAGACAGCACAAGAAGTGCCCAGCTGCTCCACAAACACCAACAGAGAGAGGAAAGGCAATTTGTGCCTCCTCTGCTCCTATCCACAGGTTTCAGCAAAAGCGAGTCATGCCTCCTCTGTTCTTTATCCAGAGTCCAGCACTGATGCAAGAAAAGGATGCCCTAAATTCCACCAGTGTATGCAACTCAGTGACTGCAGACAGAGCTCCTGGGCAGCAGCCAGGTTCTGGGGTACAGTGTCTCCAGGCTGCCCGCCCCTACAGCCCTCTAGGGCTGGAGCAAACAGCCCAGCCCTGCCCTGGCATTGCTGCAGACAGCAGGCTGACCTGTCCCCTCTGCCACACTCAGACAACTGGCCACCCCCTAGACCAGGCTGGGTGGAAATACAGCACCACCGAGGCAGCTAAACCTTCAGTTGCCACAAAACAGCTTTCTTTGCACCAAGGTTAGGAACAGAAAGGCTCCTGGGTACAAAAGCTGCAAAAGCACTGAAATCCTTTCAGCAGTAACTCTAGGCAGGCTCACCTTTCTAAGGTAAATTTCATCTCTGCTAATCCTATCAGTTAATATTGAAATCAAATACAATGTGGTATTTGATATGACAGTCTCCTTCTTATGAAGTCAGCTGCAGCATTTTTTATTTGCATATGATTTAATTACATTTTCATTCCAGGTCTTCCATTCTGTGCATGGTAGGTAAAAGCACATGAATTCTGTATGACTGCGATGGTAGGAGAGATTATGAAACTTAGAATAATGCTGCAATGTTAGGAAATATAGAAGAGGAGTATTGCTGTTTTAGGAATGAGGCTTCAGGAGGATGGGTGAAGTGAATAGGCAATACAGTCACGTTTCTGACAGATACAGAGCAACATTTAAGCAGTCCGCATAATTTTTAAGATAGCCAAAACCTTTTTTTGTAAAATACACTACCTTGTTTACAGATTTTAGCTAAACCAATATTTGAGCAGAAAAAGTTTGAAAAGTGAAGAACAGCAGGTCAGCTCAATTCCAGGCAAAAGGCAGCTATGGCATTGCCAGGCTTACTCTCCCTTGTTTCCAATGGGTGGGTGGTGGGTTTGGGGTTACCTCTGCCCTAGGTTCTCCAGTGTGTGTTAGCTCTGTAATGCTCCTGCTCCCAAATTAACAAGGAGCATTGGGAATCACAAACATTTTCCACACAGCCAGAATGGAAAATACAACGTTCACAATAAAAGGAAACAGACGAGCAAATTGTTGGATGCTGTGCACCAGTGACCATTATTTATGGTCACTGGTAGCAAAAACCAGTAAGACTTCTCAGAGGCAAACTCTTGCTTATTAGCTGAAGGCACACGCACAACATTCAAGTGCAAATATCCCCAGTCTCCTGTAAATAGTAGCACATAATGTAGAATTACTCCACTCCCTGTCACACCAATTGTAGCCACCAAGTGTGAGCTTGAAGGAACAGCTGCAAGAAAGTGGTGGTAAGGAGAAGCCCCCAGGTGTTTTGCACACATGAGGAAGGATTTGTGCAGACTGGGGATACCGAATACGTTCCCAGTCCTCAAATCCTGACATGAAGAATTAGGGGTAAACTACATTTTTATGTTAAAAAAAAAAAAATCTGAACTTGTTTTATGACACGCGTTACTCGTATGTTTGTCTACCACATCAGAAATTGTTAAGGGAAAGAAAATGCCACGTTCTTATATATTCAGTTGATACAGTGGAAAGGGCAATGAGAAATATTTCTGGTCTTTTAACTGCTGAAGATTTTTTCTTGTTCCTGGATTTTGTTCCTAGCCAAGTTCATAATTTCACAGTATTTTCTGCCTTAGTTTACCCATCAGTAGGCTGGGTATAATGATAGTGCTGCTTCTTAATTCAGAGTTCACATTTTCACTATGAGCTGAGACAAACAGAAGGTGCCTTATGAATGCAAAATATTGATTTTTTTTTCCTCCCAATTTGCACAAGGTCTAGAACTTTATAAAGTAGTTAACATGTTCCTTGGGCACAGCACAAACTTCCTTCTTTTCTGTAGCAAGAGAACATTCAAAAAGAGCCTTGGAGACAAAACCAATTCAAGCAGGGCTGCCTACATGCAGAACAGTGAGAAAAAGCCAATTTTGGTTATTTTAGCATTAAAATGTTTCAGTCACAATAATCCTCGATTTACTGGTTATTGGGCAGCACCTGTTAGATGGTATGGCATAATTAAGTTTTCTGTCTTTCCATTAGGCTACAATCACAAGGAATATTTACCTCTAATATCTTAGTTAACAAGTAGGTAAACTCATAAGATGAACACCCAAGTATTTATACTTGAAAACAACTTTTGTTCAGACCAGAGCGTAAAATTACTTAAGTCAGTTATTATTTGAAGTCACAGCTCCACTGTGCAAAGCTTCCAGTGTTAATGTTTCACTAGTTCTAGGTGCATTTCCTCTAATGTTGAAATTGTGAGTACATGGAAACAGAAAAGCAGGCAATGGTTTTCTCTGGATTAGCCATTTCTGTAATGCATGTGAAGATCTTAAAAAGTTCAGGACCAAATTTGGAAGACTGGAGAAATTTGCTGCTTTCACTGAGGAGGAAGAAAAAACTAACTAAGAAGAATTTCAACTAATGATGTAGATAAAAGACGTGAATAGAAGATATATAAGTCGCAAGTAGTGTTCTTCTTTGGAATAAAACTCAGACTTGTATTTTTTCAACATCAGATCCTTTTTTCTTGTCATTTTGAACACTTCACATTCCTTTCCTGGAGTTATAATTTTAGTCTTCTGCAGAGACAACATCAAGAAACTCCTCTTTTCATGCACACAGGCATTTCAACTGAGATATATTTACCAAGCAGATATGTGCTAAACATAGGCAAGGCAGTACAATCCTCTAATGCAAACACACACACACACAGAGAGAGAGAGAATTGTTTCACTACAAAAGGTAGAAGAAATACTGATTTTACACAGTAAATTGATGGGCTGAACAGTTCACATTCATTAATACTGGTGAGTTGGTTTTGGACCATAACAGGAGGTAGGATGACAGCAGAGGGAGAAGTAACTACCTTAAGTATTAGGAGAAGTGACTTTTCAGCAGCACAAGAGGGTCATACAACACAGTCCTTGCATGCAGATTTGCACGGTTGAAGCCCATGTTCCAGGAGGCTTCACAGCTCTTGCTACCCAAACCAGTCAGAGAAACCCTACAAATGTTTCAGATAAAGGCAGACAAAAGTCTCCCATGTGTGGACAACAAGATCAGCAAGCTACATACTTAGGCTTCATGAATAAACCACTGAAAGTAATAAAGTGACCTCCACTGTGTAATTATCTCAACCACTTTTACATGCAAGGGTTTTGCCAGATGAAAGCAAATCGGAGGAACTGGATTTTCCCATAGATGCTTCAGTCTTATAGGAAGGAATGATTAGTCCCATCTTTCCCCTTCCCTGCTTCTCACACCCCAGGACAGCTCTGGTTTTTACTCTACTGTTGGCAGAGGGATACAAGCACTTCTTGTAATTCAATCATCAAGTTTTAAGACTGCTTCCCAAGGTTAAATGGAAGCCAAATCTCAAAGCTGCATGCATCCTATGGCCTACTGGGATCTAAATACAACTAATTTCTGCTGGCTGAACTGTAATAATGAAGATTTTGAGTGCTCAGTGATAAAATTTGGGAGGCCGTATTTAAGGCAATGGAAGTTATACCATGTGCAAAATTCTATTCCCCAGACTGAGATGAAAATGCTGTTGTTGAATGTTGCACGGATAAGACAGAAGAGGAGTATAATTTATGCATTATAATTGAAATCAAGGAAGCATTTCCTGCTAATGCTGTCATGCCTGCTTTGCAAGGCTAACCCTAATGACCAACAATTGTACTTTTTAATACAATTTCCAAAGCAAGTGGTGGCTAGGGAATAGTCCCATTGGAACACACACCACACACACCTCCCCTACACTTCTTCACGTACAATTCACAGATGATTGCTTTGAAAGACTGTGAATGCACAACTTACTCATTCTGGAGGAGCGAAGAGTCCCATAAAAGCATTTACTAATAGACTCTCTGGCAGGAAAATCCATGTCTGTGCTGTTCCAAGCCACTCTAAACTTTTCTTAATCACCTAATGAACAGTGATTCCCTTTCACTGTTGGGAATGGACAGGCAGGTTCAGAAAAATGTAAGGACCAATCCAAACCACTGTCCACAAATGTGGCTGAACTGTTTTTCAGGACAAAGTAAAAAGCCCATGTCCTTCTAGTTTAAACAAGAAGCAGAGAAAAATGAACTATTTATTTGTTATTCTGGCACAGCAAAGAGCCATATTAAGGAATGCCCTAAGAAATCCATGTCAAGATTTTCAGATCTAGGTTTACAGGTGCTTTAGCTCAAGAATGAAGATGTTCAGGTGTCATATTTCTTTGGGGATAATCCCAAGAAGCACCAAATCCATCACTATTTGCTGAAGGGATAAGAATTGTCACTTACAAGTACTAGGTAGAGTAGCTTTAATGGAACAAAAAATCATGGAGAACAGCCTTCCCACTCAGTTCCTAACAGTTTCAGGATAGTATCAACAAGACATTTTACCTGCTGACCGACGTCGGCCGCATTTGCCTGTTTGCAGATAAGCTTTCCTCTCCAGTATTAGAGTCAATCTAAGGAGGCACATTTAGACACAAGTTAAGAAACACATCCTCAAATTTCTTTCCTTCTTATCATTTCATCTTAGCCTTTCCTTGTTTGTCCAGCATAACACCTTAAATCAAGAGTATTAGCAAATGATGTAGCAAATCAGTGATAAAAGCCACTGGTCATTAAAATGAGAAGGCATCTTGGGTTTAAGAACTAATAAGATGGCATT
>WAAG01049242.1:0-27847 GCA_013390105.1 Tichodroma muraria | reverse complement strand
ATAAAAATATCACATCTCCACAGCATATTTCCTGGAAGGTAGAAACAAGGGTTCTCCACTGGCAGGAGAGCCTTCTTCCCTAGCCCCTTAGGCAAGTTCCCCAGCCAGTGAATTGCTGTCTGCAAGACTGACTGCATCACCTGCTGGCTTTATTAATGGTATACAAGTCCAGCATACTATTTCTCTGGCTTTAATTTTAATGAAAATATGTTGGCATGTAAAATTGAAATGCTTTGTTTTATGGAAAAAAAAATCCTGTTCTGTATCCCAAAGACATACTTCTAACTAATTTCATTTCTTTTTCAAGTAGCAAAAGTGAGGACATGTTTATTTAGACTTAGATCAAGCCAAGCTAATTTCCATTTTTTTAAAGATCATTGGAATTTAAAGAGGACAATATACTGTTTTGTAAATGAATCCCTATTCCATTCCTTGCCCTTTATACAAGACTTAATAAATTAAAATTTTTAAACTGTGACAACTTTTATTGAGATCCTGAAATGTCCATAAAAGTTATTTGAACTGTGATGAGAAAGCTTAGTCTTATAAATTTGTTCTCTATTAATAAGATATAATGTATTTTTACATTTCCAGTTTTTAAAGGTTTCACTTTCCTTCGCAGAAACAAATTGGGTCTGTTCTCCACCCATTTTAACCTTTTTTCCTCAAGCTCAAGGATGCCAAGGTTCTGCTTAGTACATAAAGCATCTGATATTTTGAAAGAATAAAAAAAAATTCCTTTTCTTTTCTTTTCTTGGTGAAGCGTATATTTAAGGATGAATAGACCATTTTAAAATTTCAACAACAGCACTTAGCCAAGAATGCAGAGATTGATAGTTTCTCAAAAAATTAAGATTATTTTAGGACATATTTGGTTAACAAAATATCTCAGGTTTCCCACCCAGCCTCAACAGTTGGCTTTTGCTGTACTAACCACTGCTGTTAAATTATATAGTGCACACTACACTTATGATGGACATGGTTATAATGGACAATTGGTTATAGCGGACAAAAACAGATCTCCCAAACCAAACATATTAAGTTCAAGACATTCCTCTCTGGTTATAACAGACAAACATTGGCCACAATGCCATTTTCTGTTTTTTTGTCTCAACCCTGTAAGTGTACGGAATAGAAATGGGAGCTAGGGAGGAAAGTTACAGGAATACAATACTGTGTTTTTAAAATAGATTGTGCCTTAAGCCAAAGACTGAACAAGATGGTAAGAGAGGCTATGCCAGACTAGCACTTTCTGCCAGCCTGATTGCCCACTGCACACTAGATAAACCCAGAATTTCCTATAATCTGATCTCTCCTGCTCTTAGAGCCAGCTTCAGTGAATGCAGTACCGTGGAGATGCAGAAGGATTCCAAGTCACCACTCCTTTTTAGGGCTTCTCCTTAGGTGTCACAGCCTGTCCTGGCCCTGCAAAAGGACACTCACTAAAGGGTACTTCAATTGATAGAATAACTTTCGAGGTAACCCTTTGCATCCCATTTATATCCATATTTGCTAAGTGTGCAAAGGGGCTCAGTGGGCGAGTTAAAATGTACCCATTTCAAATAGAGAGTCCTGTGAGCTGTCAAGAAATGTGAAATATTTATGATCTAGAGCTCATGAAAGAATTGCATGTTAGGCTCAGTCAAAATCTCATGAGATTTTCGCAACACTCACCCAACCCCAACAGCTATTGCAGATAACAAACATTTAAATGATCATTCAGGTCCACTTCTTACATAGCACATTTCCTGGCTAAATTTCAAAAATTAAACAATCAATGGTGGGTGTAGAAGTGAAAGTTATTTTTCAGGCCTGCTTTTGAAACAAATAAACAAAGTCACTTTGTTCTTCACTTCTATTAGAAGTAAACTGTTTGAATTTAAACCTTTTGATCTGAAGAATAGGGACATAAGTGAGGCATACTGGTCCAAATTGTAGGCACAGCCTTATTCACCTGAGTTCCTCATTGGGTGTCTTGGCAATAAAACATATTACCTTTTTTTAAAGGCTTTAGCACACATTTTTCCTCAGTAGCCACACACTCATTCTCACGGGCCTTGTTGCAGACCTTTTCTGGCCATCATATGTCACTACCAGAGTTAGCTCTGCAGGAACCTTGCCTGTCTGAAGCTTAAGGACTCTCATTCTGCTTTACATCTTAAAACAGAGTAATAAATAAGGACATAATTCACACTTCTCCATTCACAAGCACTCACTCACACCTATGAAACAGCTTTGGTAGAAATAGAGAGGTTCTGTATTTGCATGACTAAGGTCCTGCGAGATGACACCCTGTCAGCCGATGTTAATGGAGAAGAAAAGCTGAACCAAAATGTAATTCTGCATTTCAAAAAGAAGTTTTGTTTAATTCTATATGTTTTTTGGGGTCAAAGTCTGTCAAGGTACAGTCTTGGCTTCTTGGCTGATGTCTAAATGCAAAAAGAATACTTACATTTAGTAACAAGAACAATATTACCTGTGAATTTCAGTTATGCCCTATGTGACCTCTATGTAAAATAGTGATGAACATCCTAAGTCAGCACAAAGTACATTGGAAGTTCTTTACCTAATATCTAAAACAAAGTTCCAGAATGAAGCCAAAAATAAAATATAGACTCATAGAATATCATGATCTAGAAAGGACCCAGAAGGATCACAAAATCCAAATACTGACTTTGCACAGGACAACTCCAAAATTCATACAATCTTCCTAAAAGCAGTTTCTAAAATCTTCTTGAACTCTCTCATATTTGGTGCCTTGACCACTTCCTTGGTTGGGCATTCCCATGCCCAACCACCCTCTGAGTGGAGAGCCTTTTCCTGATATCCAAACTTAACCACCCTCGGTTCAGCTTCATGCTATTCCCTCTGGCGCTGTTACTGGTCACCAGAGAGAAGTGAGCAGTGTCTGTCCCTCCTCTCCCCTTGTAAGGAAGCTCTAAACTGCAATGAGGTCTGCCCTCTCCAGGCTGAACAGACCCAGTGACCCCAGGCATTCCCTCGATGCTGCCCCTCAAGACAGTTCATAATCTTTGTAGCCAGTCTTTGGGTGCTTTCTGATAGCTCTATACTCTTCTTGTATTGTGGCACTCAAAACTGTCCCCAGCACTCAAGGTGAGGTTGCCCCAGTGCAGAGCAGAGCGGGACAATCTCCTCCCTTGTCCAGCTGGCCATGCTGTCCCTGATGCCTCTAGGACAGGGTTGGCCCTCCTGGCTGCCAGCTGGCTCATGTTCAGCTTGCCAACAATGAGGAATCTGAGATCACTTTCCATGGGGCTGCTCACCGGTCTGACATTTCCCAGCCTGTGCAGATGTCCAGAGTCTTCCAGCTGCAGAATCTGGCACTTTTCCTTGTTAAACTTCACACAGTTGATGATTTGCATCCTCTGAAATATGATGGCAAAATATTTGTCATCCACAATATTCTGGCGTGACAGCATACATTCAAAAAGGTGAAGTTCACATAGTGGTTTTCCAGGCAGTAGGTGCCTATTTCCACTCATACATATCTTCCCTCTTTGTCATAAAACAAGGGCATCACAAAACACTGTGATTGTCTACAGATTGTTTCATTTCAACAGGAGGACAGGTGCCATAAGTTTGTCCTATTCTGTAGAAAAATTGCTAACAAAATATGACCGGTGAATGATGATTAAAGCAAGTCGTGTGACTGGAAACTGCATAGGGAATATAAGGGAATATAAACTGGCAAACACACTTGCCCT
The DNA here is from genome assembly GCA_013390105.1 of Tichodroma muraria. Classification (NCBI taxonomy): domain Eukaryota; kingdom Metazoa; phylum Chordata; class Aves; order Passeriformes; family Sittidae; genus Tichodroma; species Tichodroma muraria. The sequence continues at coordinate 24,122 of WAAG01049242.1, read as the reverse complement.
CTAGAGTGATAGTAAAAAGGGTTTACAAAATATATTCAAGCATACCATAATTTCCACAACTTAGAGGTAGAAAATACCTCTATTTAAGTAGTCCATTCAGAGCATTTGAAATTTTGTTGGTTTTGGGGTTTTCTTCCTGAGTTTCAGTATTTTCGGGCTTATTTGCCAGTTATTAAGTATATTCTACTTGTATTCAAGCAGTGCTAATGCACAGAATTTGAAGGACAACATGAAATCTCATCAAGAGATGTGGTTGTCATACAGATTTCTACTCATTTGAAATATCATCATGGCACAAAACTTCAAATAATTGGTGGGTTTTCTCTTCACTGGCTAACCCAAAAACACAAGAATAAGACAAAAATATGTAAAAAACATAATTTCCTCAGAGAGTGTCTTAAATAATTGGGGGTACATGGTGATCTCTTTTGCTTATCTATCTTCTTTTCATTTCCTTGGTTAAAGATAAAATACTCGACAGAGAGAAAAAAGGGAAGGCAAAGAAAAAAGTGCATTAAGATTACACTTGGCATTTTAAATACAACAAAAGGTACCTATAAGGGATGCCTTATTGTACAGTCAAGTAAACTCCAGCTGTCAGTCCTGTGATCACTTCTTCAATAAGCAAAAAGGACTCGGTTCTAACCTGGCTACATGCTGGTTCTCACCAGTAGAACAACTACTTCCTTAGGAATTGAATTTAGAGTTATTCCCTGACTTTCAAAGAAAACTTTGAAAGAAAAATGTGAATAAACTTCTTAAGTGAGTGGGTTTTTTTCCCTTCTCTTTTCTTTCCATTTTTTTTTTTTTGGGGGGGGAGGGTTAAATAAAAGAGCTGTTTATCTGTTTTTGTTAGAGATAAAGTAAAACCTTTTGCCAGAGATGAAAACTTCTACAGGAAAACTTGAAAATTTTGTAGGTTTATTGGTTCTCCTATTAAGTTCACATTAAAGAAAACCAAAATATGTTAAATATGACCCTCGACCTGGAGAGGGAGGAACCACTGCATATATGGAGTCAGAGAATATGCACTGATGGAACATTGACCACTTCTTTAAATGTGATACATGGAGAGAAATTCATCCAGCCTGCAGGAAATGGGATTTCTGTCGTTCAACTGGACCAAGCCATCACTATCTGACAACAATTTCTAGATCAGTAGGTAACTTTGTTCAAGATCCACATTTCACAAAACAAGCGTAACTGAACAATAGAAATTATTTAAATCTTTTAACATTTTCATGATAGCTTTTCTTTTTCAGAGTATTCTCTTTTAAATTTTGTGGTGGAAAATCATTAAATCAGAAAACTTAATTTTGAAAATCTGCATCAGTCTTACTTGAAATGTCCAATATTATGTGGGTTTTATTCTGGCTTCTCTTTTCTTTGTTGATTTCCATCTTTATTTTCTTTTAAAATCAAAACAATAGAAAAATAAAAATGAGAAGTGTGAGGAGGAGGAAGAGGAGAAGAATGACAATTACTTGGAAAGAGAGATGACTTTTTACCATATTCCATCTCTTGCATTCAAAGTCAAAGACAATACAGAAACAAATTATATAGCTTCAAAACTACAAAATTTCACTTTTTTTTCAGTGATTTGCTACACCGCTTTCATAAGAAACCACTGTCTTTTGAAAACTAATTTAATTTAGTATGTTTTTTTTCTGTTGTGAAATTATCTTCTTAATTTCTAATTCCATTTTATTAACCAATTTTTCAGAAACTTATGAAAAATTCCACTCTAGATTTCTCCTTCATGTAGATAGGTAAAACACATCAGACTGACAATAGCAATCTGTGCAAGGCTAAGTAACATATGGTCATCAGCAAAAAAGGACCATAAATAATTTCAAAAAATTTTTTACTGTGGCTCCTACATTTGACAAACTGTAGGCAGCAAATCAAACTACAGACAGCTATTCAGCAATTTCTTTTCAGTGACATGCTTCTCCAGGTGGCTGAATGCTTAATTTTCAGTTCTGAACTCAATTTTCAGTCAGGTAACTAATCTGCTCTTTCAGCCGCCTCCAAGTTCATCAACCATAAAACTTCATGAAATTGACTCAATTTGTTTTGCCATAATTTCTTGAGCAATAAATAGTCTACGTGTTTATATGAAAACACTTTTTTCAAAAGTCTGAAATCTCCATTTATCGGGTCTTGAGGAAAGGGTTAACTGTTAAAATGACAAGATCAAAGCATGAGGGCAGCTGTCTGAGCCTTTTTTTTTTTCTTCAACAGTAATTCTTGTTACCTTATAATCCCATTGAACAATTTTAATCCGAAAACGTACCAATGGAAATATGAAACATGAGGAATGACATTGCACAGAGGTTTTCTGTCAAAAAATTTCTCTGCTATATAGAAGAATCAAATAAATAAAAAGACCTACAAAATTAAATATTTGGTTCATGAAGGTTCTTCCATCCTCAGCTTTTCATCAGCTCTATACTTGCTTTGTGCACACACTTGAACAATGAGCAAACTTCAAGTCCTTACACTTCATTATTCATGTCATGCATTATCTGTATGGCAAAAAGAGAGATACTCTTTGATACAGTGAAACAGGAAGTTTATTACAGATCCTACCAGAGCCCTGGCACAAAATATTTTTGTCAGTTAAGAAGGTTTCTAACAATGTCATCAATAAGAATGGCATTGGAAAATATTTGAAAAATTTAATATCTATACCTAGAGATATCATTAATCAGGGGTGAAGGCTTACTTTTGAAAATCTTTTCATCTGGCATATCTGTTAAACACCTGTAAACATCTGTAAACACCTGCTTACCTTCAGGGGATTCAACACCCCATGGCTCTTCCTTCCTTCTTTCTTCCTAAGTTCCATCTGTCAGGGAGCTGCAGCTGCATTTGGCTTCTAAAAGCACTCCCAGTTTCTAAGTGTATCTGTGTCACTTCTTCCAGAGTGGGTAGAAGAGCCTTAGCAGTACCAGGTAAGGCTGAAGGAGTTCCCACAACATGATGTGTATGTAAGGTGATGACAGGAATCTCACCAGAACTGATCACAAAGCCCAGCACCTGAGTTATGCTGTGTTAGGGGCTGGCTGAGCCACCTCAAGCCTTGCTGCAAACATCCTCCCTACTCTTTCCCACTGTAGCATACACTCCTCCCTTATTTGTCCTTATTGATAGAAAACCCCCTGTGAAAAATTTGAATTCCTTCTTAAATTACTTGCACCTAACTACCTCTTCAAAATGTCAAATCCCAAAAGAACACTGTCCCATTCACTCATCATGCTGTTTCAATACCAAGGGTGGCTGCAGCAAGCATTCTGAGTGGTGCTTTTACCCACTGAGATGTCTGTTACACTGCAGAACCTTAAAAATTCTCCATAGTACCCCAAAAAACACAGAAATCTAAAGCTTCAAAGTAAATTGGATTTGATGCTATCTCCTTAGACCCCTTCTCTTCTAGATTTAAATTCCTTTCATTTGCTTTGTTTTATAAACATTCTCAGAAAAGCCTTTCTATATGTAACTACCTGAAGTTTGAAACAATGAATGAAGTGAAAACCATAATAATGTACTGTGATAATGCATCCCAATGCAAAAGGTAGTTGTAAATTATTATCAAATGAACCTCATTATATTGGTATTGAAGAACACAGAAGAATGGAAGCCAGCATGTGGCATGGGCAGCTGTGCACACAGATGCACTATCCTGTTCCAAAGACTGGAAAACAGCCCAGAAAAATAATACCTCTAGGTTTCAAAACTTCAGTATATTGAATATTTTGATTTATGGGGTTTTTTTTTTTATTTCATATTTATATAAATATTTAACAATACTCAAAATATATAACAAACTTGAGTAACCAAGTAAAATTAAGCATGCATTTTGCCTAGGTACTTTCATAATATTTCTTTAGACAGTCAGTCATTCAGGACCAAAACTAGTTAAGAAAAATATTATCTTAACCAGGAGCTTTTAATATCCAAATGTATTAATCAGTTCAGCTAGAGATAGCTAGACAGATATCCTAGTAGTGGAGGTTTTCATAAACAAAAGCATACTCTGTAAAATTCTTCTATTTTGAGTTCTTTTGTCTTTCATGCAGTTGGAAAGACTTAGCTACAGTCAGTCTTTGATAGAGATGTATAATGTGTTAGATGACTTATTGGCATTACTTTAGCTACAGAAGTAAGAATTATTTATCCTCTAATCATACACAGGTCTTATTACCTTTTATCAGACAGATAGCAACAAAAGTAGCAAAACTAAAAAAAAATACAAACAAAACCTCTTTTGTTCAGTGAAAACTGTTGAGATATCAAGAGCACTTCCCACCCACTCATTTCTCCTGCTTGCCCACCTCCAGGTGGGGAGAAAAAGCAGTCATTCTGTACACAAAAACCTTCACTTTTGTCTCACTGGCATGTTCCAAGTCCGTGCAGAAAACCACAGCCCATTTAGCAGAAATCTACCATTTTACCATCTGGAGTATAAATCTGTCTGTTTCTGGACTTCCCACAAGCACATGCTGATTTCCAAGCAGAATGGTTTCTGCACAGGTATGGTTCTCGGCATAATTAGTGTGTTATAAGGAACGTATTGTGTGCCCTGCTTTCAGACAGCTCTGTGCTGTCAGGGTCACATACCACCACTCCCCTGGGGCTCCCAGAATCTCTAGGAGGGCTGGGAGAGAGCCAGAGATGAGATGGTGGGGGACAGAGCCAGCAACCCCCCTGTGGTATAGATTCATCAGCCACAGGAAGGGCACACCTGTGCATTCCCACACCTGAAGCCCCAGGAAAGAGAAAAGGGAGCCAGCGCCAAGAGAGCTGGTGTACTCCTGTTGGGGAGAGCAGGGTGCAAGTGCTGACCTGGCACTTGACCCCTGCAGGCTGTGCTGGAGCTGTATATGGCCCAGGCTGCCTGCAAACACACATCCATCCAGTGCTGGGCTTTTTCCACTGCTCCAGTTGCTGCAGTTCAGCTCACAACAAGTTAGAGCTCTTTGATCTGGGCTCCCATGTCAGGATCAGACAAGTCCTTAGGAATGGTGCTTGGAAACCATCTTTTTTCCCTTTCTGTCTTTTGCTTGGTCCAGACACTTAGACCAGAACACACATTTTCAATGGGATTTGTTCAGTGTCAACAGTGTTCATTTATGCTAAGGAGCCTCTACAAATCTCTCCTTTACATTTATGTAATTCATTATTTTTTCAAAAACCATCTGATGACAATACCTTGTAACTATATACAGTCAATTAAACAAAACAAAACCCTTTTAATATCCATCTCTCAGAGGTTAAACCTGTGCCTTCTGTTTCATCTACAGAATGATGATGAAACAGAATGCAGAGCTACATCTCTGCAGCCACTTTGGAAAATAAAGTTTTCCTTGACTTTGCCTTTTCCTCCTTTTATGAGTGAAATCAGTACTCACAAAGCAGCAACACTCTAGGTAGACAGCCTTGGCAAATATAACTATTCCACATATGTAGCTTGTGTAATAACTCCATTTGAGGTCTGAAACTTGAAGAAATAATGGAACCATCTCCAAAATCTGAAGCTTGCTTGAAGTAAAAAAACCAATCCAATGGGACACTAGGAAAGTATTTTAGCTATAATATCAATGAAATGCTTAGCCAGGTAAGTAGGACATAGTTCATCTCTTCATTTTAATATTTCCAAATAAAAGTAATTTTTTTATTTTTACATTCTTTCATTATAGCAAATGACCCCTCTTCCAAACAGTATTCCAGATAAAGACCAGATTTATACAGTTTATTTTCTGTTGTCTTGTCAATATTTGACCCAACAACACCTCAATTCTTCTTCTAGCAATGTCCATTCACCGACACATACAAAGAAATATAAAAAAAGCTTCTTAATTTCTTTATATGATTGCAGCACTCTACAGTTTTTAAGAGAAACACCTTCTTAACAAATAAAAAATATTTTTTTCAATTAAAGGTCAGCAGAATTGATTTTGATTGGTTGAATTCCAAAGTAGGTTCATGCCAGTGGAATCACAGCTATTTTTGCAATTTGCCTTTGTGTTTAAGCAATGTCTATGTTACTGAGAGAAAAGTTAAATCACTGAGAATACCTTGCAACACTGGATGCTTCTTAAGACTGTTTCATGCAGCTGTGACAGCTGTATAAGCCCATGAAGCCAAGCTGAGGAAAAGTACTTCAATAGTATAAAATATTTATTTTATTAAGTGGTATTCAGTACCAGTATAATGCACTCAAGTATCTTCTAAATTCTTTCTAAGGCTTTAATTTTTTATTTATATAAAATTTATAAAACCTTTAACAAGTAAAACTGAGTAATTTTAATTTGGACTTCAGCCATATCAGAATAGCATTTAGGAGGTCACTGCAAACTGTCCAAATTGTATAAAATAATATTTTCACTATTAATTTGAGGTAAGAATGGATATAATACCTCCTACACATCAAGAAATTGAGAGAAGCAAGATCAATGCTAGAATATTTCGCCATTTTCTAATTCATGATCCTGAAGAACTGACAACTAATAGAATGAAAACTTCAATACACAGTACTCCTCATACAATAACCCTCAGCTTTCAGCAATGCTTAATATTTTCTATAAAGTCACTATTTTTTATCGAGGAAGATATTAAGGCATTTATGTATGTTGAAATCAGAGTGAGAAAGCAAGTAAAGAATTAATATGTGACACTGAACAACATCCCTTTTGTTCCTAAGGTGTATTCAGCTCAGTCACATTATTATGAAAAAAAAAATTGTTTTTGCTGAAAATTTTTCTTATTGTATGTATTATGGCATCAGACTTTATTAGAAATAATATCACATTGTTATAAGTATACAATATCAAGTTTTTCTAAGATGCACCATAGAAATGTGTTAGGCAGCTGTTTAACCTTCCTTAATATTTTAGTTATTAACAGTCTTAGAGAGTTTGAATTGATTGGAATTCTCTTAATGCCCAAAGCCATTTCTAACAGCTGAAACACAGTCTAAGATATTTCCGACTTCAATCAATATCACTTATGAGTATAGTTTTTTCTTCAGAGTTACTAAATATGCCAGGCTGAAAACAAGAATATTTTCTAAAATTCTAATGCTATTTTCCTAGATAATAAGAAAAAAGTAAATGAAAACTTATATGAGTATATATGAGAATATATATATGAGTATATGAGAAACTGCATATACTTGCATATTTATATTTGCAGTGTAGGCAAATCATTGTGTACTTAGCTCTGGGAAAATACTCATTTTAATTTTCTTTACACCTCAAGAAACCAAGATGTTTCTCTTGAAATCACTACTTACATTATCAGCAGCAACTTTTGTATCAAGTAATATAAAAATTATATTTCCAAATATTTTTTACATAATCATCTTGACATATTGAAAGCCCAGTGCATAATTGCTCAGTTCTTAAATGTTGCTAATTTAAGAAGTCCAAATATTCCCATTATTTTTCAGCAGTCACAAAAGAGCACTTCCATTACAGACAATTTTGTCAAATGGGAAATTAGCTAATATGTTGTTGCTGTAAATGCATGACATTTTGCTCCTGTAGAAATAATTGCATCTCTTCTGCATTTCAGTGGTGGCTGGTTTTTTTTTTTGAGTTCACACAGAAATATAAGCACACTGTTGTTTTAGAAAGGATCTTTGGACACAAGCAAACATTTTCTGATCTTCTATGGCCACTTCTCAGTCTTGAAACATCAGTCTCATTCCAGGATATAAGGGATTCCCAGATGAAATTTACAGTCTCATTTGAAAAGTCCACCCAATGTGAGAAGCAGCTAGGATCTCATTCTTGCACCATCATAGCTCTGAATTCAGTTCACCAGCTGCTCAGCACCTCAGAGCACCACAGCAGCACACTGCACAGAAACTTTCTGCAGACATATGTCCTGACCAATTTAGAAATTTTACACCTGGAGGAATATTTTCAGAGAGCCTTTAAGAAGGCCTTTATCTGAAAAATGTCAGGAGTTTGCTTGCAAATACATTCTAAAGCCTCACCCAGAAGATTTACAATAATATATATATTGGTGCTTGGATGTGGCCAACACTTTTGGAAAGATGAATGAAAAAATCAGAATATGTTCTTTTTTCTTGTCATGACATTAACCAGACTGGGTTGCAGAGTCCTGGGACAGTATCTTGTTTGCTTGAAGAAAGCGTAAGGTGTTGAGACTCACAACTGTAATCTGGAAACAGATTTAAAGTGACCTTGTTTAATGCTGTTCTGCAAAGCTTCCACCAATTGATTTAGGCATCTTTAGGCAGGAGTTGCATGAATTGAGGAATGTGCTCTGTGATGAGCCATTATAGGGGACAGATCCAAATCAACTACAGCCCATACTCTCCTCTGTGAAGTCATGTCATTCCATTTTCCTATTTTATTTTCTCATTCTTTTGGCTAATCTTATTCTGTGCCATGCAAATTATATTCAGAAACTTTGTGGTTGGTATGTCTACATCAGAAAAGGCTAAGAAAATAAACCTGACACCCCAGTGTATAGATTTCAGTCAGCCTTCAATGCCCTCAGTTTTTTCACTGAAAACTATACACACAAGCAGCAAAATACAACTTTCAGATTTCTTCAAAAGCACATTCTGCCCAACATCACTAGCTCCCTTCCTCTCCCCTAAACTTCTTTCTTGACCTGCTTCTGCCTTACAGCCCTGTTCAATTTATAAGTTTGTGCTCGATTCTACTCATCGGGAGTTTTGACTCCAACAGGAATTTTAACCATTAAACTATAAAGAGAAATGCAAGACACCTGATGCAGAAGTTATTCTGACACAAAGTCTCTCTGTAGCCAGAGAGTCCAGACTGAGATCCAGAGCTTTAAACAAGATTGAGATCGGCAGAATTTAGGGAAGTAAAAAGAATTTATAACTCTCAAAACCCATAAGCAGCTTTCCTGTAATGGTTAGAGTTTCTAGCTGTCTGAAGCAATTTTGGCACCTAAGGAAATGTCTGAAAAGGTCCTTAGGGTTGCATTTGGAAGAACAGGTTTGGCTGTATCTCCACTTATTAAAACAGGTCAGCTGTCCCCAGGAAAGCACTGGAAACCAAGAAACTGGAAAGAAGGAGAGACGTCTCTGCCAGACTGCAGGTTAGGCACCTACTTCCAAGAAGCAAGACCAAGCCAGTCCTTTGTTTCCAGAAGCAGCTGCCCCACTCAATGTGCTGACTGCCTTGGCCCCACTGAGCACCCACGGTGACCATGAGCATCCCTGCGTGACCCAGAGCTGTCACTGGACTGCCTTCTTTGTTGGCTCCAGCAGTGAATCTGATCAAGAACCACCTGACTACAAAGTTACAATTGTATGTCTCTGCAACACGTTCCCCGATTGCTTTGGAGGAACCTTTACACTGCTGCCCAGAGCTAGAATACACCAAAAGTTTAATCCAAGTATTTATCCAGAGAATCCAACCCTGACCAAAACCATCCATGTGGCTGCTTCATAAGGCCTTAGAAAGGGCATCTGTGACTTTTCTTACAGACTTGAGCTGGCAATAACTCACCAGGCATTCCAATTCATTATATTTCTCCATTCCCCTATCACAAAGGATGTTTTAATTTCTATATTTTGATTCTGATGAAGACTTGAAAGCTATATTGTTTTGTAGTCCCTAGGGCACCGGGCAAAACAAACAGAATTTCAAATGGTCCACAACCTCATGCTGTGATAACTTTTACAGTTTATCCTTACATTTTAAAGACTGTTTTCAGTCATCAGGATTGAGAACATGAGGTAAACTTCTGCTGCACAAGATTGATTCACTCTGAAATCCTGTGCGGCTGTAAGTTGTCCCAGCCCCTAAAACTGCAGACTGTTACCTCTTTATAGATCAGGGGTATATGACTTACTTTTTGTCTTTTTACCAAAAGGATTTTTGACCTGGTAAATGGGAGAACATAAAGGATCTTGATTGTGGAGAGAAGAGAAACAGTGAAGATACTTGTAAAAGATACAAGATTTTACTAGTAATAGTAATGATATTAGTATGGTTGCAAGTGTTGACATTAAAAATAAAGCAAACAAGAGAATTAGTTATGTCTGTCTTCAGCTTTAGTGCCTTGTTTCTTTGCTGAGGCTGTCCTCAAACAGCCTTCACTATGTGTTTCTCTGTTTTCTTATACTCCATTTTCTTGGGTGCAAGGACTGTTTTTTCCCCTGTATTTGCATAGCACCCAGATCATTTTAGACATAGCCACACCATATATAATCGTTATCCAGGCTGCTGGAATGCCCACTTGGTGCATTTGCTGCATGGCTGCATGTTCAGTCACTTCTTGTTCTCTTCCAAGGACTGTCCCATATTTCCTGGAGTTTACTGCCAGCTGCAGGGAAACAACTCCACAATCAGACGTATCGTTTCAGAAAAGGAGAAAATCTTCCCCTTCCTTTCCTAGGAAAATTAGATAATGGCAGTTGCAACGAGCTCTCTGAAAGGGCGACCTACCAGCACGCGCTACTGCGCGAGACCTGCTGCACGCACAAGTGCAGTGAGCGCTGCCGGGGCTGCCTGGTGAGCTCGCGGTGCATCTGCGGAGCCCGGCCATGCTGGCCAAGTGACCCCACTCTCAGCACAGTCACACAATCCAAAAAGCTGAGTTCATAACAGTTATGTGCTCGTAGGCAGGGGAAAAGAGTCAGAAAAACAAATATCTCTTCTCGTTTTAACGTGTGGGATTTAAAAACACAAGACCTGGCTTTAAATTACTGACCAGGTTCTCTAGCTCTCCAGTGCATCAGCTGCTCTGTGTTGGCATAAATGTAGCTGCAAAGAGGTCAGTGGGAGTTCCAGCTGACCTCCCTGAAAGGTCTGTTGAATAAAACACATCAAAGAAGTGGATTCCCTGAGCAATTTCTTCCTCAAGTTTCCCTTTTTTAAAGGAATGGAGAATGTTACTAACTCTATTGCACAGGGCTCCTTAAGAACTTAAACAGTAAGACAAGAAATTAATTCAGTGACAAATTTTGGCATCACAGCAAAATAACAATACCTCTAACGAAAGCAGAATTCCTTCATTTTTAGTACTCTATGTAGCATACAAAATTAAAATATTTTTTAACTCAGTTATGTAAATTGTAAAAATTAATCCATAATTTGAAAAAATTCATATTTTTTGAGAGATAGAGGGACAATCTATTGTAAAGTGAAACAAACATTTCCCATATTATTAGATCTTTCACAAAAAGTGTGTAAGTTTTACACACTCCAAAGATTAATCCCCTCATTAATTTAAGCTAGTTAATTTTATCTATAAAATTAAGAAATGGAAATATTTAAAACCTGAAATAATTATTAATTTCACATTTTACATATATCTCACTCTCCAGATGTACAGTAATCAACAAGAATCTCAACATATAGCAGTAAAGCTGTACTTTTAGAACAATTGCTGCTGAAGTAGCAACATGACAGATTCTCCATTGTTTCACATTACCTTTACATTTAAAGATACCATCCTATATAATGCAGAAGTGGATACTGTATATGTTGACAGTGTACTGTAAATAATGAGCCATCCAACCACCCAACAATCGTGCTAAAATTATGATTGGAAAATCACAGAGTAAAAATCAACTTTCCTTTTTTCTGACCTGTGTTTGGGTTTCATTGTCCACAAGCCTGGTTAGTCTTCTGCAAATTTCTGCACAAGAAACCTTTATTGATATCCCAGGTAAGTTTTAATTTCTGCCAGTTTTTCTTGTTTGGCATGTCAGTTAAAGTGGTGGCTCAGATTCACACCAAGAATTCATAAGGTTTACCTGCAGTAGGTAAAGTACCATTGTGTGGCTCTTGTAGGTAGTGTGGAAGGAAAGAGATAGTAAAGTAAAATCATTGCACAAAACATACAATTGTCTGTCCAGATTAATGTAAGAGGTTACTCAATAAGACCATTTTCAAGCACATCTAAGTTAGGTAATGGAGTAATTGAGCCTTCTTGCACAATCTTAATTAATCTCAGTAAAGTACCTACATTATGAGACAATCTTAAGTGATTATGTACTACAAATCCTGTATTGTATTTTACAATGCACACAACAGTCTTTCTTTTTTCTGCAAATGAATCAAAATTATTGAGAGTTGTCTGAAGAAGCCGTCCTTTTGACTGCCTTTGCAACAATAAGAAGTTATATGTATCTAAAACTAAATAAAAACAATATTTACCAGTGTTTTCCATCTGGGATCCTCAAGAAGATTTACAAAGTTCTACCAGAATATGTGGAATCTAGTTTGCAAAGGAAATAAACAGGAGAACAGGAAAGTCATGTGTACTTTGAAGGCTGTTCTGCATTATTCTTTGAAATAAACAGAGAAAAATAATAGATATCAATTTTCTTCCTTTCTTGAAAGTACTTAAAATCAGGGATTACACGGTTTACAATGAACTTTTAGAATTGCTTTTTAAGGCTTTGTCCAGATATGTATTAGAAGCATAATTCTTGTTGCACTTTCTAAAGATGGAAAGCGTTCTACCTGTATTTACATATTTTGATTCAAAATCTCCTTTATTCTCAGCTGGGAACAGAAAAGCCTTTATTATTCTCAGCTGGGCCCAGTCCCACAAATATTTCAGCTCTGCCTTCATCAGATGCAGATCACACCAGCATTTATCCCCACTAATCACCACTCCCTCTGGCACTGACATTATCCTGGGGAGTTTCCCATTCACCTGACATCAATTACCTTAGACCCTGCTGATACTTAATTCATATCATCATACTTAATTAATCATTAACCCCTTCACTGCAGTCAGTATTCTATAATTGGTGTTCACGGCATCTGCAAAATATTAAGGGTATTTGACTGTACATTCATCATAAGCTCTTCTTCTAGAGCATGAGGTACAGGCTGCACACTTCAGCCGTGTTTCAGAAGTATATCACACAAATATATTAACACCAGGAAAAATTAGTATTCCTTATCCAGCAGTTCCATAAATTTAGCAGCTGCACATTTGCCATTCATTTCTCTTCAGAGGCATTTAATAAAATCCTGTTCTCCCAAGGATATCAGACCTGCCTAATCACTTAGCCAGGAAAAATGCTCATGGAAAGAGTCCATTGCAGAGTGTCATATTTCAAAATATTTAAATAAAATAGACTTAAAAATTTAAAGGAAACTTCCAATTTCAAATTTAACTGTTGTCAGCTCACTCTAGTAATGGGGCTTTTCACCTGATCATGGTACTGATAGAGCCTGTGGTAGAACACACACCTGAGGTGAAACTACAGCAAGCTCTGCATCTCTGAGAATGTCTGATGTTGTTTAGGTATACCATAAAGATGGTTATTTTTGTTATAGAGAGGCTGGAATTCTATCAAACTTCAAAAATCCACTTAGTCAGACAAACATTCTACCTTGTTTTGTTTTTCCATTGGAGACCTATAGTATAGGGGGGGAAAAAAAGTCTAATATGCATGGTGTCTTTGGTGCAGAACTCTAAACATACAGTGAGAAAGGCAAGGACACTGACAAATGAAATAAATATTGCAAATGGCTCATTCCAGAAAACAACCACCTACTCAGATTGTGAGAAAATTATCTATTATCAGTGGATTGCATTCTTAGAGTTAAATCCTGTGGGGTTTTGTTATATCTTATAGCCTCTTTTCATATTCATCTTTTAATGGTACATTTGAATAGAATTTCAATAAAATTACATTTATCTGAAAGAAAAGAGCCAAAGAATTGGTACAGAGGATATATCAGTGGATCTTAAGTTAGCAACAAATCAGGAGGTCCATACTCTACACTTACTCTACTGAAAAACAAATAGCACATTGCTGATGAGATGTTTTCCAGGTCTTTATATTCTGCTTTTATTTTGTTTTGCTTTTAGCTTTACAGAAGGGAAATATTTAAAGAGCAGACTATCTAACAAATCTCATTTCACAAGCATCAAGAAAGAGGTTAATGAGGTTTCAAAATAGGGTTAAGTGGTACCACCATCACAGAAGCTGTGAATGTTTGTAGAAGATGTACATGAAAGAAGACCCATTTTAATAGTATGGAAGATTCTCACTTTCATTTCTTCTAGCAGAGTAATGTCAGAGAGATTTTTAAATTTTTATTAGAGGTGCAAGATAAAATAGAACAAAGCCACATTTACTGGTCTCATATCTTCACTAATCAGGTTGCAGAGATCAATTAATACAAAAATAAAAATTTAACTTTTTTTTAATATGTATTTCTCTTAGAAATATCTCTAGCAAATACATCAAAGTTTTACATCAGTCCATGTCAGACTGAAATCAAACAGTTTTTCCTTGTGGCCAGGCAGAATACAATCATATCTGTAGATCAATGCCTATTACTTCACTTTGAAAACAAAATAAAACAAAAATAATCAAGCATTCTATTCCCTGCAGTTCCATCAAACTGATTGTACCAGTCTTTAACTTCTCACTGAGACCTGTGGATCCACCTGGTAGATCAAAAATTTTAGTGGTGCAAAATCATCCTTCCCTATTGCCATCACCTTGTTGTTTCCTTTTACCAAGTAAGGTGTTTGCTGAGCATTTCCAAAGAAAAGTATATTGCTACAGGTATCTTCAGCTGCAGAAGTCAAGGAAAATGGTTTATATCTAGTAGTTGGAAAGAGTCCAAGCTCAGCCTGATGAGAGACGATTTCTTTAGCTAAATGATTTTTGTTTAAATTTTTCTAAAGAATTTAGCCAGAGGCAGTCAATGAGTACAGAAAAGTTCAGTCCAAACAGTTGAAGTATGATGAACATATTTACTATGACACATGTCAAGTAATTTTAGTAACAAGTCTTTCTACACCACCCCTTCCACCCCCCAATACTGATCTCCTTAAAGTCACCAGTGACAACTATTAGTTCCAGATCTGGTTCTAATGAATAATATCCCTCTCATTCTCTTTCAGACTAATTGAAAAAAATAAGCCAATACATTTATGGAATCTAATATCATGAAAAGCAGAATCTTTTTCACAAAAGAACTGTCCCAATTGTAAAAGTTGAGCAAAGCCAGGCTTCAGATTCTAGGAGTTTTCTTGTGGCTGGGTTATACATCTCATGGAGGCTCCATAGCCAGGACGTGGTGTACAAAAGAGGAAAAAGTCTTGTGCAGAGAGGCACTCACGAGGAAACAGAAGAAAAACTCCTTGTGGCATTTGACAGGAGAGGATTGAAAAATAAGCTTGAAAACTGCGAGGAAAAAAACTTCTGTACTATTGTTTTTTCAGCAGTACCTGTTCTGCATTTGGGCTAGGACCATCAGTTTTTATCTAATCAGGAAAAAAAATCTTTGATAATCATTAACAGTATAGAACAAAGAGCAAGTTTATAAATATTAATATATACTGTTTTGTGGGTTTTATTTATTGTTTTTGTTTTCTCTGACATAGTAAAAGCCTTAGCATAAATTCCCAAATATATAATATTTGCATTTAGTTTATTTGTTTGATATCACTCCCTGTTCTTGATTCATAATACTTTATTCAGAGAAAGTGTTTCTCAGTGGCACTAGTCTCTGTAATCTAGAATTATGTTAAATTAATACCTGCAACACCATTTCACGTAACTCACGATGAGTCCTCTTGAATTTGTCATCAAAAACAAGGGTTACACAAGAAATAATTTGTTGGATTACACTGCACTAATAGTTTCTGATTTAGCACATTACAGTTTGACAGGTGAGATAGACTGCTATTTCTAGTGGGAATGCAAAACACAACAGATAATTGGGTGACAGCGGTAACTCTAAAGCCTCCTCCCTTTTACAGTGCCGAGTGCACAGTGCAGTGCAGACATACACAGCAAACACATCTAGCCCAGATTATGACACAGCCAGCTGCCTGAGCAGTTCCTCCTCTGGATAGGTGCCCACACTGATGTGCATCAGTTCTCCCCGGTTTGCATGCTGGTCTATGGCTTAACAGGCTCAGGTTTTCCCCTAGTAACCCACTGGCTATTCCCCTTCTCCAAATTCCCCCCAGAAAAACATTTCTTGACCCCGTAGCCCACCTGGCCATTGATCCTTCATGGCCAAGCCACAGACATGAAGGTGCAGTCTCCTGAGGACCCGGGAAAAGCTCAAAAGACAGTGGAGTAGCAGCTTCTATCCTACACAAACACAATCTTAAAGCAAGAAACAGTTGCTGTCAACTTTGTACCATTTGCAGAACTACAGCCAAAAAGGATATTGTTCCTTCAAGAAATAGAGAGTCTAGGGTTTCCCTTTAGAGAAATCATTTATGTAATTGGTTAGAATAATTCTAAGAGCTGCTATGAATCCCATTGTCCCTTTCTAAAATCTAAAATACGCCTATAATCTCAACCTAAATACATATGAACAATATCAGAGGATTAACTCAAAATGAAATCAAATTGTAACTTCCTTGCCTCTATACTCATTTTAAAATGTTCAAATGAAAATTAGGAACATTTTTCCTATACACATTATAAATTTCTTTCTAAGTCACCTCAATCATGGCTGTGTGAATGTAAACATTTTCTAGAAATATTAGGATATTTTAATTGCTGTCTTTGCTATTTTTTATGGCTGACTGAGAAGCATTCTTTCTAAGTCTCTGAAACAGATTGAAATATCCACCTAGATAAAGAAAGCCTCTCCTGGAGGGATTGCCTGAATGGCAGATGGACTAGCACACTCTTCTGGCTGTTATTGTTGTCTGACCGTTGACGATAAGTACAGACCAAAGAAAAAATTTTAAAGTAACTTTTGCTTACCAGCTGAGCAGAAAATAGCAGGCGGGTATAGAATAGAAATAGTAAATTTGAGGCATACGTGGGTTTGGAACTGTAAAGAACCCCTGATAGGATTGGGCAAGCAGTTTCATTCCAAGTCTAAACAACCTGAACTGCAGCTATATAATTATATTTGGATTTGGGTTTTTTTTTCTGCCTGTAATATTTTGTTTGGCTTCTGAACTGTTTGGGAGTTAGAACTTCTGCTATTTACTTATGACATTTAGTGTTGGCAAGGATGATGCATTTATGAACTATGGGAATTAAATCCCAAGGATATTTGAAAACCATCATTTTCAGTAAAAAAGTTTAGATATCGTGGGCAATCAGAGCAATTTCAGTAATAAGAGTCTCACAATTCATTAGTCTTGTGACTTTGCTTGAAAGGTAATATGATAAAGGTAATGTGATGTGATAAAGGTAATACGATAAAGGTAACATGATATGATATAGCAAATATTTATCTTAATTATTATGGAGGCAAAGTAGTGGCACTGATAAAAATTATTCAGGGCCCTTCTAGTTGGATGCAGTCTATAAACAGAATTTCTCATTTGCAAAAAATGTTATTTTGCCTGGTATTTGGCTGAAAATTCAGTAGAACTTTTAGAAATTCCTTGTGAGCTCAAGGCCCTGGACCAGCCCAATGTTTTGTCAGACAAATCACTGTCTTCACCACTAAAATTACTTCCTTTTATAGGCAACAATACTACTCTTACATTGCCCAGCAAGTACTGCATATTCAGTACACTAAGCATGACTGGTGAATCCAAGAGAAAATAATATTTACAGTCACACATGAATCCAGAATAATCTCTGCTCCTCAAACAGTAGCTGGAAGGATTGCATAAGTGCTTTTGTAAAGTATGCTGTACATTGCTGCAACTTCTGGGTTTAGCTGATCCCAATTCTGATAATTTCTTGTAAATCATTTAATAATTAGTTGGTCTTCATATACTGACAAGTATTCCCTGTTATGCTAAATGCCTCTTAACGTACCCTCTTCGCTGACCCAGAATCCTTGTTCTTTAGAGGTTTCATTTGTACTCTGCATTTTTGACATAACTTCCAGCTTCTACATGAGATACTGACCCTTTACAATTTTACCTGAGAATGATTAAAATTGGAATTGTCTTTGTGTTGCTCAGGCTTTTCCATACTCATGACCTCATTACCAATCTAAATTTTTGAATGGTATAATAAGATAAGTTCAAGATATAACAATCTCACACAGCAGTGGTAGCTGGTTGGTACTGTTTACAAAAAAAAAAGAAAAAAAGAAACTTAATAAAAGCACATATTTTTGAGATTTCAAAACTTCAGCCAAGGACTGCTAAAAATTGATCTACCACATCCTTTGGAAATAGGCTTGCTAAGGAACTGCATCTTAGTAAAAGTCCATTTCAAAACATTTTAACCCCACTTTAACCATACAAAGCTAGATGTTTTAAATAAGTGTATTCTGTCACAAAAACATCAGGTGGTTCTTATATGAAACTGTGATGGATTCTATGGGGACTCATTATATTTTGTTCAAAGCCTTGGTCAGGAAAATTGAGGGAACTTTTCCAGGACATTGCACAATGATTCTTCATTAGAAGACTATAAATTTTGCTGAGTAAAAAAATTACTTCTGGCTTCCATATAGAGTAACCCCATGTAATGCTGTAAAAACCCTTCCAAAATTGGCTTGCACAGAGGCCAGATCTTTTACTCTGGTCATCCCTCATTAGTCACTAATATAGTTAAACTTGTCTCAGAGTTTCCATCAACAAACCCCATCTTCGGGGGGTTGATTCAACTGTAAATTTTGATTCCAGAATGAAATGTAGCTAATCAAAGGCATATTCTTAGAGCAAATTATAATTGTATTAAAGAGTTATATGTATTATGTTTTATGCTTTTAAGCTATTAAGCCTTTTATGTCCCAAACAGCTTTGTGCCTCCAATAAGTTCTAAAAGGAAGCTACACTAAAGTCATGATAGTACCAACAGATAGCACCAACCCCAGCCTAAACTGTGCTTCTCTAATTCCCCCAGTGATGTCCACTGCACTGGGTACCAGCACCCCCTCACCAATGGCCTTCCTGCGAGGGTTCAGCTCAAATGTTGATGCAGATATTTGGTTCTAACACCTCTAGATGAGGGCCCTACGTTCAATCTCCTCTTCAGTCGCTCAGTCTCAGTGGCAGCTCAGGGCTTTTCAAACCAAACAAGGGGGAGAACCTGCAGCCCTGCAAGGACCCTGTCCCTGGCCACACTCAGAGCACCCACCCAGTGGCCCAGCAGTGGCCCCCAGCTCTCACTTTCATTTTTTCACACCAGGTTGAAAGTCTTTTGCTCAACACAAAATCCTACTTAAGTCTGCTGTTCATTGTCCTCTAAGATGCTTTGTTGGGTGTTTAATATATGGTTTAAAATACCACATTTTTTAATGTCTTAGGTCTTTCATACATAAATCTGAATATCTTTGCTGGTCATAATTCACACTCATTGTTAAAATAAAACAAAAAGGTTCTGGGTCTTTTGGTCTTTCTCTTTCTTTGTAACTTTAAATGCAGAAATAAATGGCTACACAAATAATGCCTACACCAAACATAAGAATTTGATACTACATTATCATTTCACACAAATATATACATGTATAAAAACACATATTTTTCAATAAATTGCACAGTGTGAAATTATGTAATTTGGAAAATGCCAACAACAACATCATTTTAGACTTTTTCAGAAAAATAAACAAACAAACAAATAAAAAAAACCCAAACAACTGTGTTCCAGCCAGCATAGCAAGTCAAATCTGACAATTTTTTCAATAATTTGGATTATGAAATTAAGCAACATTTCTTTTTTTCAGTTAATAATTCTGCCTCTCACAATAAATATTCTCTGTTTTACTTACTATTAGTAGACAAACAAACAAACAAACAAAAAATGCAGAATTTTAGGAGCCTTAAATTCCCTTAAATTGAATACCTTGAGAACCTTCTTAGTCATAAATATTTTTAGGTCATCAGTACAAAGGAAAAATTTCATTAGAGCACAAAAACTTTAAAATCAAAGTGAGGAATAGTAGAAAAAAAGTAAAATGTCTTCTTCAGGATAAGAAACAACACCATACAGTCCTGGGTCCCTGGGGCAGAGTGCTGTCTGTAGACACAGACCAGGGGAGCCTCATTGTTTTCCCTCTTACAGACACATAGTCACAATTTTAAGTTTTAATTAGGCATTTTGGGATATAGAGTTTTGCTTTGATATATGAGAAAGACAAACTCTTCATGACCTCATGGCAAAACAAAATAAGAAAGAAAAAGATTTTCGTATTCATCTGAACTTTATTACTGTGCATTTTAATAAATTAAATCTTCTGTCTATAAGGTAAAATAAACACTTTTCAATTTCAACTGATGAGATTCTTAAACTGAGCATTTTTCCTTTTAATTTGTTTTGCAGAAATCCAGTCATCCCTCACCTTTCTAAGGTCCCCAGCAGGCATGTCTGAGCTGCCCCCTGTGCATGGGCTGTGTGCAGACTTTCACACCCAGCAGCGTGCTCTGAATTGCACCTCATGCAACTCATCCCAGAGGATGTGCCCACGTCCTCCAGGACTAGTCCATACAGGTATTTTGCTTCATAAGCACTGCATAAAATGTAACAAAATATAAACACTTGTGGCTCTGGCTTTGCACATAAGGTTTGCTATGTGTTTAGTAAAACAGTGGGGGTGATTGTTTTGAGTTTCAGGAACTTAAATTTTACCATTTCCAAAAAATATAAACTTTAAGTATGTGTATATGTTATCTCTGGAAAAAAAAATATTTCATTTTTAATCCAGCGAATTATCTCCATCCACTTTTTGAGGACTGCAGCTTTGTAAATAGAGCACAACTTCCTCTAACCTGGAGTTGGAAGGCCTGGCTCTTAGTAAGGTATTGCTATTAGTATTAAGTAAATCCGTAGCTTAAAATGCAGGACTGCTTGCATACCACACCTTTTAAAATCTTCAGTAATGTCTAAAGCATGTTCAGTCTTGCCAGTACCCAGATCCACATTTTGCAATGTTGCTTAATGTCTGGAAACAAGGTTTAAATACACCAAGAAAATATTATAGACAGACCTCTAGGAATATTTTTATGCATCCATTTTTCCAAGGAAAAAGTGATTGAATTGTATAAGCTGCCCTCTTCCATTTTATTGTAAGAATTCCCTGGTGCTGTTAGTTCATTCAAAGCCAGAAGTATCACTTTACACAGTTTTTCATTGTACTCAGGGGAAGTATATGGAAATTTTAGAGCAATAAGCTACAAATGGGGAGCTGGACTACAGCCAGTCCACATCCTTCTCATGCCCTTACAGCATTTTCTTCAGCATTTAGTGTTCTCCACAGTGTATATCCTGAGAGGCCATTATATTTGTTTTGGAGATGCAAAATGTAATAAGTAGACCTTTAACAATGATGTCTAAGAGGCAGAGCTGACATTTTCTTTTTGCTTCAAGAAAAGTTCATTAGTGGAGTTTTTAAACATAAAAAGTCAGACTTTTGCATAATGTGCAGCTCTTGTGTTTAAGTCTATTCTTTTCCAAGGGGTCAATAATTCCTGTTCTGGTGTTATACAATTAGACAACCATTGTATAACTTGCTCAAATTGTTAGAATTGCAGGTTGACCTGACTAGGGGCCTCATGGGTTTTTTGTACCTTTATAAGAGAAAAGAGTGATAGCCAGAATAGTGTTATAACTGCCAGAGGAATCACATTTAATGAATACAGAATATATCATTAGAATGTTATTATAGAATGTTATTAAGAGGATAATATTTTATGAATATACTCGAGTACTGGAGTATTTAAACCCATAGGGAAGTCACTGTTTCTGTCTCCTCATGGCATGGTGAAGCATTCATCAATGACACAGGTGACATTTTAATAGAGGACTAACATTTCTCATCCTTTATATGCTGAGTATGTACATAAACATGGCCAGTGTAGACTTCACAGTCACTCCTCAGTTATACCATAGAAGCTAGAATTTTACAATTGAAAAGTTCATTTATCCCATAGAAACGAGAGATGGATGATGTCTTCCCAGTGTATGAAATGCACTCTGTACCAAAATTTTAAGGATTGTCTTTATAATTAAGAGTTTCATTTCATAGGTTTCATAGGTCTTAGGTGTGAACTGGCCAAATCACATATTTCTGTATATATGTGTGTATCACATATATATGTATATATATGATTCAAATACAGATATCTGCATTTGAATCAGATACTATGTCTGCTGTTTCAAATTGAGGGAAAGAAGTTGTTACTCTAAGGATAAAATTCTGCTGCCCAGTTTTAAAATTAACTTTAGGACAAAGTAACACTAGAGTACATTAACACAGTCTCTTCTCTGACTGTGAGGGGACTAAATATGTCAATATTTAGGACAATAAAAGGGGACTAAAATGATCAGTTCTAAGGAACCTTTCTATATTATAGATTTTTGCATTTAGACAAATTAATAACCTGGTCAATGGAACAATGACAGGAGGAGTGGTATAGCCAGAAAAAGAAGTGGTACATGCCTGAAACTCAGATGTTATCACACTAAACCCTACCTCCTAAAATGTCTGTATATATCAGCCCAAAGATTTGTTCAGGATAGATGTGAAATGAACTGAAATCAATAGCAAAACTTGTCAACATTAATGTGGTCAGTCACATTTCGAATTAGAGTCAGTTCCTAGAGATCCAGTTCCCGGGATGTTGCTAACACTTTTGTGATCCAACAGAATAACAGCAACAAGATCCCATCACATCTTGAAAGGTAATCAATGAAAAAAATACCATGATAATTAATTATAAAAACATGTATAATCAGGTCTAAAATAAAATTCACCATGCCTTTTTTTGCAATGTGCTCTAGAAAAATTCATTTAATCTTTCTGTGCCTCTGCTGCCTATTTGTTCAGAAAAGGGAGAGAATTTTAATTCTCCTAGATTTGTAATATTAAAGTTCTCATTTCAAAGATGCTCTAATAACTTGTGTGTCTTCGAAGTGTCTAATACAAAGACAGCTCATCTGGGATCTTTGGTAAAGTTGGATTATACACAATACCATGCAAAACCCATATTTAACCAATGTCAGCTCCTCACTCTTACTGTATATGCACATATATCACTCTAAGTTGTTAGAAATGTTCTATTTTACCTAAAATTATTTCTAGAAAACTAATTCTACTATATATTCACTGCTATTTCAGTGTCTGCAGATGATGTTTCAATTTAAAGGCTAACAGAAAGCATGTTTAAGAGCAAGAATTCATGCTAACAGCTCTGTGTTTCTTTTACAGCATTTGATTAGTAACACCTAAAATTATACTGGGAGCTATATTTCCTGCATCTTTATATAGCCTCAGAGCTATCATCACCACCAGAGGGGACACAAAGATTTTTGTATAACTACAAGATTAACAACTAGGGAAGGGAGAAACTGATTTTCAATTACACATATAAAATAATGCACTGTATATTCCATGTTTATTTTAAATATGAGAGAAACATTCTGAAAATGGTATAAGATTTTCAACAGGCTAGTTTCTAATACTGTTTTACCATTCATAAAGCTTTTTACCACACCAGTCTGTGTGGATTCATTTTTCACGATGATTCTTCAGGAAAATGTGAACTTTTGACCTCCCACCTTCCCAACACAGCTTCTATTCATTAAAAAAAAAAAAATTACATAAAAAGAAAGAAAGAATAAACAGCTTACACACACACACACATGTACATGTTATACACATGGTGGATACAAAAAGAACTTGCTGTACTGCTTGCTTAAGGTAACCCCAGCAACAAGAAATCATTCACTTAATTGGGGGCAGGGAAGGGGGGATACATTTATTCTTTAAAGAAGATTCTCCCTTAGTGGTGCAAAATAAAATTCTAAATAACCACATGATATTTCACACTTATGTATGTCATCAGCTCCATTTTTGGAATTTCTGGCTCATGGAAACAAAAAAAGAAGCAAATGGACAAATGGACAACTATTTGACCAGGGACCATAGTGAACTTTTATTTTTTGCTTTATGGTTTTCAGGGAGAGTTGTTGGGGCTCTTTTGCAGTTTGACTCAATTATCTTTGAGGTCTTTTCTAACTTAATCAATTCCATGACTCACTTCACTTGAAACAGGTCTTTTTTTCTGTATGTGGATATGCCTACCAGTGAGTTCTGAAAAGGATTAAAAATTGGGCTCTTCGTATTTGCCACTCACAAGAAAGTCTCACAAGAAACCAGACCTTGGACTTCCACTGACTTTAACAGGCTGACAACTGAATTTATTCAAAACCTGTTGAATTTCTGGACTGTAAGATTGGAACA
>WAAG01049235.1:2077-13233 GCA_013390105.1 Tichodroma muraria | reverse complement strand
CATGCCATATGTTTTCTGTTCCAATTAACAGAAAATACTTTACAATCCTCCAGTCACCAAAGTGAGATTTATTGCAATTCAAAGGCAGACATGATCCTTCATACCAGTTAATACTGTTGTGCTGGTGATATAGGGAAGAATATGTCTCCATCCTTCTAAATATAAAAGTATGTGAAAACACTTTAAACACCTGAGGTGTAAATTACTGCTTTTGTAGACCATTAATTCAATGTCACACTTAGGGACATGGTTTAATAGTGAACATGGTAGTGCCAGTCTAATGGTTGGACTCAATGATCTTATAGGTCTTCTTCAACTTAAGTGATTCTATAATTGTNCACTGTGATTTAAAAAAAAAAACCTTTTAATAAAATGGCAACACACTGTCAAGCACACAGGAACGTGCAGAGAATATTCTTAATGTTCTTAAACATCAGTTTCACTTTCAATTTTCAGACATGGACTCAGTGCCTGTTTCTTCTCCACAATTAATGTTTCTGTAAGACANGGACTCAATGATCTTATAGGTCTTCTTCAACTTAAGTGATTCTATAATTGTGTTACTATTTTTAAATGTGACTAAGAGAATATATGTTCTTAAATAATTCAGAAACAAATTGTCCTTGTTCCGGACAGGGCAGGTTAATTTTTGTAGTACCTGAGAGAGGGCATGGCCAGGAGATGGAGGTTATTTTATAACACCTCAGATCATTGCCAGAGGTTGGGGGGAAAGAGTCTCTTCCAGGGAGAAGGGATTCCTTCCACTCAAGAAAATATAGAGGAGGGAGTTGTCGGTGCTGTTTATTGTAGAGGATTTTTGTGTGAATCCTTCCTTTCTGCACCCTCTCTCATTAGTACTGTTGCTGTTACTCTTTGTTTTCTTATTTCATTGNACTGTGATTTAAAAAAAAAAACCTTTTAATAAAATGGCAACACACTGTCAAGCACACAGGAACGTGCAGAGAATATTCTTAATGTTCTTAAACATCAGTTTCACTTTCAATTTTCAGACATGGACTCAGTGCCTGTTTCTTCTCCACAATTAATGTTTCTGTAAGACAGGAATCTTACACTTTCTGAGACTTTCTGAATCTTACACTTTCATCTCCTGTTAGTACAACACTAAGAGAAGATAAAAAGAATAGAAGGTAATATTTATCAGCACCTGAATGTTTTCTTCAAGTTAATAGGCATATCGCATTTGTTCAAACACTTATATGGTATGAGTACTATCTTAACATGAACATGCTTCAAGAGAAATCAGAGAAATCTTACCTGTTTTCCATTTTCAAAAGCCTCAGTCACTGAAATATAAGCCAAGGCTGACTCAAAATCTGGTGATTCTTTGCTTCCAGAATGTCTGTATGGTACAAATTCTACATTCTGTGTTTCTATACTTGGGAAAGTATATGCCGCAAATTATTAGCAGTTCTAATGGTAAAAGAACAATTTGTGGTTCAAATAAATTTGCAGTAGAAGGACTTGTAGCTTCACATTATTTTGTTATTTAAAAGTTCTGTGAAAAATTTTTCCTTAAAGTAAACCTTGTATGCTGCAAATGTTTAAATATCAAATTTATCTTCCTAGCTGTGCCATTATCCCCCAGTAAAATTCCAGAGTTAAAACTTTGACTTCCTTTGACTTTTTGATAATTGCTAGATGTAATTTCAAATAATAAACAAAATCACTTTGTTAGTTTAAGTTTTACACAAAAATTCAATATCACTCTCCCCAAATATCCTGTCAAGTAAGAAGTAAGGAAAAGTAAACCTATGGAGTGGGAGGAAAATGTGAGGCACTTGTGATTTTGCTGGTGTCGGGAATTATATTTCAGTGTGAGAAGTGGGGAAAATGTTTTGGGAGACGGATACAATAAGCATTAAGTTTTTACCTTTCTGTGAGTCTTTTTCAGCTCTGAGTCGAGGCAATATTCTCTTTCACTCTGAAGTGTTTTGTAGTGAAAAACTAAAAAACTGGGAAATTTACCCTCAGGATCTTGTAGACAAGAGCAAGTATGATGGCAGCCTGAGTGTTTAAACAGCTAAACCTTTAAATGTCATTTTAGACACCCTCTGAACACTGGCTTTTCATTGTTTTCCCTTAGAAATTCCACAGAGAAGTCACAGTCCTGTTTTGCTGGCAGTGCACGAAAACCTGCCGAAGTGACAATCCCCACAACAAAAATCTGCTGTCCTCAAAGTGGCCTGTGCTTCTCAAGTCTGTAGTCACACATGTTCAAGGACCAGGTCCTTATATGAACTAATGCTTCCACAGTAAATGCGTTATTTTTATTTATATAAGGAAGGACTTCTGTGGATAAAGAAAACTAGAGAATAGTGTGAGAAAAGTATAGAATTTGAGGAATTGCAAATGTGGCTACAGATTTCCTTGCAGAGTTTCTTAGTGATTTGCAAGGCACCTTTGAATACAACATTTTGGAAAAACAAGAGAGGAAATCAGTTGAAGACACAAAACATAACTTTGCGTTATTCTTTGTCAGAAAAATACAGACCTGATCTCTTTCTGAAGATCTTACATCGAGAAGCTGCACTGTTAGCAAAAGCCATGCTCAGCACCAGTAGTTGTAAGTAGCAATTTGCACAATAGATTTTCTTCTCATTCCTTGTATATTTCCATAAATAGAGATTTATCTAAAAGTCATTTTTGGACGCTGTCCCAGGGCACAGACTTCCTAATTTCTTTTTGTAAAATAGTACCAGTAACTTTACTACAGATCTCATATATTAAATACATTCAGCATTCCCGAAATTTTAATGGGGATAAGTGAAACTAATGACCACAAATGGATTTGCTTGACTTGATCGCAGAAGTTAATTTTAGAGGTTGAAAACATTAATGTCTTACTTCAATGAGCTTTTAAAAGCATGAAACATAATGACTTTCCTGTGCATTGCTTTTAGTAAGTTGCTGAATATTAAAAATAATTTTATTGGATAATAATATGTCTCTGCTATCAAGAAAAGTGACCCAGACTGGAACTGTTTCTATTTAACATAATAGATTTTCGACAATAATATTTTCTTCTAAAGTCTTCACCAAAGGAGTGGTGTTTCTCACACCAGACCACTTCTAGTACATAACTGAACCAAACTTGCAGAAAATAAAGCATCATTTCCTTGTGAGTCAATAAACAGGATTAACTGGTGCAGATTAAATTGCAATTTCTTTTAGAGACCCACCGTGCAGGAAAAGAAAAATTAAATTACTTTTTAAATTACTCTTTATTTCCTCAAGCTGTTTCCTACTGAATTACCAGACCTACAGCTACACCTCACATCAAGGAACACCCAATTTGGCAGTAGCTGCTGCATCTGCTTTTACAGACAGGAATGCAGCAATATTTTAGATATTAAAATTAAAGTGCTGCAGTTAGGCCAAAAAGAAAGATGCTTATACTAATGCAATTCATATGGAATTCTGTAATCATTCTCTCATTTTCAAAAGGTCTACGAACCAACAGTGTTAGTTAAATCAGAATAGTTAGTTAAATTAGTTAAATAAGCAGTGGAATAAATATTTTAGGAGAAATCAAAGTCTTTTGAACTTTGATGAAACCTTTATTGTCCTAATGAGTTCTATTACTTGAAGGTGCTACTGGCCAGCTGTAACACTTACCAGACTCTCATGCAGCAAATCCTTCACGTGTGTGAGAGCTTGTGATTAGGCTTCAGGTGTAGCTAGGCGTGTGAAAATGTGATCTACAGCTCCTCGGGCTCACGTCCTGTCGCTGAGCGCCGACTCCTGCCCCGAGCGCTCCAGCCCGCCGCTGCGGGACCCCGCTCCCGCGGGAGCATCGCCCAGCCCGGCGCCCGGAGCTGCTCTTGCCAATTTCTAACCGCCCTGGTTTTCCTTTGATCTTCTACTCGCAAGGTGCTTATTGGTTCATCGCTAGACAATTACTTCAGACAATTCAATGTCTCATTGCTAACTATGAGGCTTGGAGGAGAATTGATAGTGCAGTGTACTTCCAACAAGCTGAAGAAAAGGTTTCCTTGATTGCTTTTTGTAGGTATGTTCCTTTCCTTATTTAAATTATGCAAATAAACAGGAATTCTGTTAATGAACAAGGTAGATCTTTAATTTCATTATCTGCTTGCAGATTTGTAGTCTATCTTTACTTCAATTTTCGCACAAAAGAAGTTTTTAATAATGGCAATTAATTCATATATGTCTTTTTGGAAATAAATGTCAGAACATTTTTTATACCACTGTGTAGCAGAGCACAGAAGTGACATGAAGTGACTTGGTCAGTGTCATAAAACATGTATGTCCAGTCCTATCTTTTGCAACATGCTTGCCTATGACAAGTACAAAAGAAAGAGAAATCTACCTACTTTAATTTCTAGACAAATGCATTTTCTCTAGAAATGTAAATACCATTTTTCTTCTTCACTTCTCATTCTGAAGAGCAAATTAATTCTTCAGTTATTGGTCATAGGTATCTGCAGCTAATAAAATGCTTTTTAAAAACCAAGTACCCAGATTTTAATTATTCATTTCAAATATAATCTCACCAAATTTGTTTGCATGCACCAACCACAGTTCCAAACTTTCTGATCAAGCAGCAAGCAAACTTTTTCCTCTGATATCTCAGAGCAGCTTTAGTATTCCATGCCTACAGAGAAATTCTTTTTAAGAATTTTCTATGCTCAGAAACCAAAACAGAATATAATTTTCTTTGACTCAGCTTCCTCTTCAAGCAGTCTCTGCACAGCACTGAATGCAGCTCTCTAAACTAAAACATTTATTTGTGCATGGAGGACAAACACATCAAAAATATGTGGGATAACACCATGAGTGAATTATCACCATAGCATACATATGCATAAATCCAGCTTTCCATTGTACATGCCTACAAAAGAGATTCTCTGTGGAAATGTACAGTGGTGTAAATTTCAGGATAACAATCTTTTTTTTTTGTTCTAACTGGAGTTTATTAATCAACATATTTAATGTGTCAATAAATACTCTAGGGAAAATTTCAATGTAGTTGTGCAGCAACCTGGAGATTAATTTCTATTTCTCTGATACATTTGGTTTTGTACATTTTGGTCCAAAGGTTTTGTAAGGAGCTGTGATGAGTCAGATGGTCTCCACAAGCAGAAAGTTGTAAGAAAAGTTGAAAACTATGTTCAACTGGTTTTCACGTGGGGAGTTGACTTTGGCTAAAGGCCAAACTCCCACTTGGCTGCTCAGTCCCTCCTCCTACTCAGCACGATGAGGAGAAAATAAGATAAGAAAGACTGTAACAAGATAAAGACAGGGACATCACTTACCAATGACTGACTGGGGAAAATTAATTGAATGTATTGTCCATTAGAATAGATTCAAATAGTAAGAAACAAAGACAAATATTAAAACATACTGTTCTTCCCCACTTGCCTATGTTCATACCTTCACTCTGCATGTGAGCTCTGGAAAATTTAAAGCAAGTCAGTTCAAAGGAAAAATCCTTCTGTAACGCTAAAAACTTACCTTGTTTCTTACTTACCTTCTAGAAATTTAGTCTCTATCACATGACCTTGATAGAATCACAAATTCATAGGATAAGCTTATGTGGAAGGGACCTACAAAGAACATCAAGTCCAGTTCCTGGCTCTGCACAGAAGAACCTGAAGAATCACACCATGTGCCTGAAAGCATTCTCCAAACACTTCTTGTACCTCAATTCTCCTCCTTTCTCTCTGTGATAGGTTATGCTATAACCTATCATGAATTTATGTGCCTGAAAGCATTCTTCAAACACTTCTTGTGCCTCAATTCTCCTCCTTTCTCTCTGTGATAGGTTATGCTATAACCTATCATGAATTTATGTGCCTGAAAGCATTCTTCAAACACTTCTTGTGCCTCAATTCTCCTCCTTTCTCTCTGTGATAGGTTATGCTATAAGATAATCAGTACTCTCATCTAAGGAATACATCTATTTTCCCCATTCCAGGGTGATGTTTTCCCAGACTGATCAAACTTTAAAGTTTCTTAAATTAAAGTGAACTTTGAAATTCAAGTGCGTAAGTGTAACTGCAGTAAATGGACACCATTTGTAGAACTGTAAATAGAGCTACCAAGAAAGCAAACTTATTGAGCCACAGGCAGATGGTATCTGAAATTCTCTATTCATTGTGCTGGTCATCATCAATTTTATAGTTTTTTCCCCGGATATAATAACAACTATATGTTAATAAAATGACAGTTTTGTGATTTGCCTTGGCATCTATCTTACCTAGTGGGTTTTGGATTTTTGGAGCCTCAGGTTTCATGGCATAAAAATGTAAGGATCATGTCCTCACAAATTCAGGGAAAAACTTCAGAGTACAATTGATAAAAGGTAAATTAAAAAAAGTAAACAAAGATAGAACCCAATCTGGAACCTGAACTGATTTGTAAGAAAATTTAGCAGCTTTAGAAGGCCTCGGGGACTGGCAATGCTAGATGAAAGCTTCCTCAGAACAGCTCTTTTGTATTTTTTTAAAATTTTGTTTGTTTGTTTTTGTTTGGGGGAGAAATTATTATTTCATCTGATTTAAGACATATTACATAGAAAAGAGCACTTCTGAAACTCGAATAAATGTCCAAGACTATAAAATAATAACTCTCTGAAATAATGATGCTGACAGAGCAGAAATTGAGAAAGTTGAAGGCTTGAAAAGAGGAGTAAGAGATTTAGCTCTGGAACAGTCATTCTCTGAGGAGGATCAGCAGCCAATGTCAGACAGAAAAAAAATATTTTTTGTTCCAAAGAAGATGATAAAACCCCTAGAATTCCAAAGAAATCTTTTGTTATTGCAAAATAGGGCAAATTATGCATCATATATTTTCTCTGAATCTTATTGTATATTAAAACACATTATATATGTAGTTGCAATATATCGATAATGTTTAATCAATTTGGTGACAGTTAAAATTTGTAAGTTTTTTGATCAAAATATTGTTGAAAATGAATATAAGAATAGAGTCAAAGCACTAGTTAAATTTTTGATCAAATTTACTGGAGAGTCGGCTAGGTTGTTCAATAAGCACTTTCAGCAAACATAAGCTGGCACAGATACTGGAAAAACCATTCCTTACCACCACAAAAACATGTTCCTATTCTCATACCTCCCATCCTTGTACCAGCACAAATGATTGGGTGTGCTTGTACAGTGTACAGCAAGAGAGCTGCACAGATAAAAACAGAAAGAAGAAGAAAAGGCAAAGGAACCATTTTCTGTCAGATCAGATCATGCATCCAATTTACTACTTTGATACATGAGCAAATTTTGGACGCAACAGAGCCTTGAGAGCAGGGAGCATACAGGTAAGGAGTGAGAAGGACTTCTCTGTTGGAAGTGGTGACCTGTGATTGTTGAAATGGCTGCTAAGAAATTCCCATGTGAGAAGTGCAAGAATCAGATTGTAGCTTAAGCTTACTGTGCTGGTTCAAATATTTTCTAAAATGACAGGTTGAGATTTTATTAGCAGCATTTATTTGTTGCAGGATTATATTGGCAAGTAAATCAGATAAATATTCAGTAAAGATCAAAACAACTTACAATAATACTACTTTTCTCTTACAGTTAGATTTCCGTTATGTCACAGGTTTTCTTCTTATACTTTAGCCTGAATTCCATGATTTTCATCTATTCAGTGATACTCCCATCTTAGGGTCTACACCTGGTCATACAGAGAAAGGAGTAAGTGAGGTGTTATCTTAGGCCATTTACACTGAGATGTGGGCTAGTCTAGACTCATGATAGTTCATTCTGCTATATGAGCAATGCTCTTTGCTGTGAGGCTTCCTGGAGCTGAAGTACTTCAAGTCTATTTTTTACTACTGGTAGAATGGCTGAGACATTTTAGGAGAATTTAAAAGATTTCAAATAAAAACTTGGTTTCATTTCCCATTCTTAAGAAGTCACAGAAGACATACTATTCTGCTTTTTATAGAGGCTGTGTTTTAAGAGACATAATGCCATTTTTGAAAATACTTGAAAATATACAACACTTCCACACCGTTGGAGCCTCCTTTCAATATCTTTCAGGCTTAGGCTAAAAATAGAATTACCTTTTATCTGAAGTACCAGGCCTCCTCATATAAAATAATGTCCATGCAGGTATTTAGAGGTAAAGATGCATCGTAGCCCTTCAGGAAGAGAACTGAACTTCTCCCTGTACAGCTCGTTCTCTGATAATGTATGAAGCTGGGAGAGAGAATTGTATCTGCTCCTTTTGGCAGTTAAGCACCGTGTTTTGATACTGTCATATTTCTATCTATCTTGTGTACCACTGAGTATGCACAGTATGTAAGTCTGCAAGTGAGTAGGTGAGGAGTGGTTTTGTGTCCTTTGCTGTAACATCAACACAAGGACAGCTGCAGCTCGTCCCCCCAGGAGCCCTGGAGATTAACTATCCACTGGTCTTAGAGACAGCTATATCAGCTGCAATATAAATGTTACTGGTGTGAAAATTAAATATATAGAGAATAAAGTGCTGGGGCACAGATGTGCTAAAGCAGAGCAGGAGTAGTTTTCAGGGCACTAAACAGAAAATTTGATGCTTGTAATTTAAAACTAAAGCAAGCAACAAAAAGAGTATCTAGGGTTTGCAAACTAAATTTCCAATCTATCACAGGAATTTGATTTCATATTGTGGAAAATTAAAGCCCTAGTAATTTTTCATTGATCACATTTTATTAGAAAGAAATAATGACAGTTTCATGAAACTGTTCTGTGTCTGGTTCATGTATATTTTAGTTCTTCCAGGGCTGATAAATGCTTATATTTTTTATGAGCAATGGGTAGTTGCTGGAATGGGTACTGGCACTGATACCAAAACAACTAACCCATTCATCCAGGTGTTTACTTTCCAGTGAGGGAAGGAACAATCCACCTCATTCTTCTGGCTGCTGTCATTTGGCCATTTCTCACACCAAATCATCCTTTAGTTGAAAGGCACCTCCATCAGCATTTATCCCAACCCCTTCTCAGAGCAGGTCTAATTTCACCAGGTTTCTCCAGGCTAGGTGCAGTCCTGAACACCTTGCAGGCTGGGGAGTCTGCAACATCTGGGGCCAACCTGATCCTCTTGGTAAAAAATTTCTTTATATCTAAATGGAGCTTTTCATGTTCCAGCCCCTGCCTGTTGCCTCTCATCCCACTGCTGGGCACCACCAAGAAGAGTCTGACTTCTTCTTCTCTCTGTCATCCCAACAGGGATCTGTAGGCAGCAGAAGGGTCTCCCCAGAGGCTTTCTCTTCTCCAGGCTGGATAAACTCAGATCTTTCTGTTGCTCCCAGCAGACACCATTCCCCAGCCACACAGCCACCCTGCAGGAGCCAGCCCTGTGAGCACCAGCTGTGACAGCTGTGCCCATCCTGACTGTGACTGAGATTAAAAGGTGGTTGAATGTATAGAGAGGAGAGGAAATTGGATGTATGGCCCTTTGCTAGATCAGCATTCTCTCACAAAAAAAAACTAAGGGCCTTGAAATTTTATATCAAGGCTTGCATTTGTTTTTGGTGAGAATAATCAAAACTTGTTCCCCTGGCAGCTAGACAACAATAAGTGAAATTACAGTATTCCTCAAACTGACTAAACATTTTGTGTTTTAAAAAAAAGAAAGGTGGGGTCAGAATGGAAAAATTGTGCATATTTCCAGAATTCTAGCCATTTGTCAAGGGGTTTTGCTTGCCCACAGGTAACTTTGGGCTGATCTTACAGTGAAAGATAAGCTGTAATTTGAGAAAATAAGGCTTGAATTTTTCAATCAGTAAAAATATGAATTATAAGAAAAATATTTTGGAATAAAGATTTTTGAATGAGCTTTATATTACACTGGACGAAGGGCATTTTTGTGTATATGAGGAAGGTAGATTAGTTATAAAACTATTTCTAAAATTGTGCTGACTACATTTAAATTTATAATGTCTCTTGGAATTAAAATATAAATATTTATGAATTATGTTATTAATTTCTGTAACGAGTCAGATTTTATTTTAATATTTCTGAAGTAAAACTATTTTCTTGGATAATGGAATCCAAGTTATTAAATAAAAATGTTCATTTATAATAAATATCTGATGTGAGGGTTTGCAAATAGTTGTTTCCTTTGGTTTTTATCCTTTCTTAATACCTATCATAATAAGCTGTGAGCTGAAAAAGGTCATTTGTAGTATGACAAAGCTGTTCAAGTAGTGAATTAAGCCCTTACATTATATGAAATATTAGAATAATTTTTTATCTGAACAAATCAAGTTTAATCCCCCCAAGAGAACTGACTTTCTAGAAATAAAATAAAATCAAAGGAAATATCTTTAGAACTTGAATGTCTTTTAATCTATTGTACTGAAATTAATGGCAAATAACTTCTTAAAATGTCCTTTTTATGAACTATTTTTGTCTGTGTAATAAGTTAATGCTATGGAAGAAATCTGCGGAGAATTATTACCAAGGAGCAGAGATTTACAACTGATTCATTACTAAATTACAACTGAATGGCTATTAGAAGTTAGTTAATACTACATTAATCCTTGTTCATAGAAGATATTGAATTACATATAACTGAAAGCTGCTTATATCAACTGATACAGGGAGTTGCTATGCTATTAGAGGACAAAATGCAATTGGTTTCAGAGTCTTTCTAGTTCACATACCTGGGCTGTATGCATTATATATTATTGATAAAGTTAAAAACACAAAGCAGCAGTTTTAGACAGTAGCTAAATTTTCCAAAATTTCTGTTTGAGGCCTCTTCCCTTCTGTATACAAAGCAGACTGAGAAAATAGGCTTAAAAATGAAAATCTAGAGGCAACATTTTGAGGGTGTGGGGATGTTAAAAAAAAGAAAGTAGCTAAATACACAAATGTGCCTTTTTCCCAGGAAAAAAGACAAAGAAAATAAACAAAAATACATAATGAAAAAATTTTCTGGTGCTGGAAAAACACAACATGTTGATTTTTTTTTTTATGTTTTACCTGGAGGTTTTCTTGTTTGATTGTTTGGGGTTTTTTTTAATGTATACATTCCCCAAGGAAAAAAAGCTTTTTTCCTATATGAATTAATTTTAACAGGAACATTTCTAAATTTAAAGTGGCAAAAGCTTCAGTTTTATAGACAAATATTGACAGATCATGAGAAAAAATTACTTCTTTTTTTTTTTT
>WAAG01049234.1:8920-27013 GCA_013390105.1 Tichodroma muraria | reverse complement strand
TCTTTGCTTAGTATATCAAAATATTCAGCTGTGTCCTATGCAGCTCCCACAGCACCACTACAGTCATCAGGCAATATTGCCATTGCCAGTCCAGAGTAACCTGGATTTTTCCTGTTTTCTTTGTTGGGCAACCTTCTACCATAATGTCAAGTTTGCTTGAAGCTATGATCTTTTAAAAACTTAAGGTCTGACTAGTAAATTCATATTTACAGCCATAATTAAACACTGGGCAAGTTTTTTAAATTACCATACAATGTTCTTATTGTTAACTAACAATGTACCCCGTGTTAGTCTTCTCATTATTCTTTTACTTGTTTGCATTGTTTTTGTTGCCTTTGCCTGTGCTGAAATCTTTCCTACTTCTCTCTGGGATGTTTGTTTCTGTTCTGGCTCATTTTGTAGTTTTCTCCTAGGATTAAACTCCCATTTTATTTCCTTTCATAAGGCTGTTGTAAATACTAAATGCAACAAAAAGAAGCAAATTTAATCCCTGTTGAAACAACACGGAGGAAATGTAAATTGCAGTAGAAACAGTTACACTGAAGCCTGGTGTGTTGAGCTGCTATGGGCAATTTTCTCTAGGTGAATCTGTTTTTTTGGGGCAGGGGACAAAGTTCCTTTCTTACAAAAATTTCATCTTATTTTCTCCTTTTTACTTTCCTTTGCTCTTTAATTTCACAGTTACATTTTCATATTTATTGTAGCTGATACTTATTTTCAGTAAGAATGGTAGACACTATTCCTGTTTTAGGAGAGCTCTTAACTAAAAAAGAAAAAAGATGCGTTTAGAAATGAAGAATTAGGTAACTATGGATTCCTAATGATTGAGTGGCTTTTCTTGACCTCTAAAAAGAAGTGTCTGACTGAATGTAGGTTTTTTATTGTCTTGAAAATTTTAATACTGTGTTTTTGAAGATACTTTCAGCTCCTGAAGTCTTCTGCATTACCTGATTTATTGCTTTGACTTTAGACTTACCGCAAAGAGTGTCCTGACCTTAAGCAGCCCTAGCTATATTGTGCTGATGATGTATAATGTATTTGTGCCAGTTTGGTGATGGAATGTAAGGAGTTCACTGGGTCAGAATTCAGTGTATAAACATTATATCCTACTCTAGCATGAAAGGAATTACTGAATACATTTAGCACAAACATAGTATGGAAGAATAAGGGATAATTATTACAATATGATACAAAAATTTGTTCCTTAACAGCTGGCTTCTTTATTTTTCCCATGCAGGTGCTTTGGTCAAGCAAGCCTTATGGCTCATCTCGAAGTATTGTAAGAAAAATTGGTACTAACCTCTCTCTTATACAGTGTCCAAGAGTTCACTTTCAGGTAGGTGTTCCCAACCATCTGTGTTTCACTATACTGATAAAGGGATTTGCTCATGACTAGAAGGTTTGTAAAAGTAGAATATGATAAACTAGACATAGGAGAATTAACCTACTTAAGTTATCTCTGCTTCCAGTTCAGACTTTTTTCCAAATAAGAAAGTTGAAAAAAAAAATATTCATAAAAGAGAAAAATGATTGAAACTTATTTATGTAAACAGTGCTTGTAAACTAGGCCTAAGAGGCATGTAAAGATGAACAGTATTAAAAATACTCGGGAAAATAAATAACTTTATCAGAAATCAAAAAAATAGTAACAAGATAACATGAGTACCCTGTTTGCTTTTGTTTAAAATACAAGGCAGGCATTATGTAGGTGAAAGGGTAAGGTAAAGAGCAAATGTAAAAGCTTAAGGAAGAGAAAACCCATGCTTTCTATAATGAGTCTTTCAGGAACAGATGGGAAAGTGGAAGCTGTTACACATAATCTCTTCAACTCTGGTGTTAGGGGTAGGGGGTGGGTATAGATTTGGAGAAATTTAGTGTTTGAAATTCAAGCTGAGAGGAATGTTTCGTGGGCTGAGCAAGGGTGGGGAGTGTAAAGATGAATGGAGGGAATCAGCTGCCACACTAAGATAAAGCAATTTCCACACTGCTAAATTTTTCAATGTGTAAATTAATTTATTTATCGTAAATTAAATGTATGAACAAGATTTAGACTTGAAATTACAGTAGCAAAACCAGATAGTTCAGATTATCATAGAAATTACCATTATTAGTGTGATAGTAAAAGCCATGCTGACATTTTGCCTCTCTTAAAAAATTACATTAAGAAAGCTGGGAGCAGCCATCTTGCATTTCCAGTGGCTTGATGGAAGATAAAAATAAAGGGATGTGGGATTTTGTGCAGGTGAGGACCACAAATGGCATGCTGGATTAAACTTTTGAGTATATAATGAGTGGGTGTTTTGCCAGTAAGAAGGTGCCTGCGATTTAAAAGGTAGTGAAGTCCTCCTGTGTGTCTGATTTTCTGTTCTGTAAAGGCTGTACAAGGGAAGATGATGCTCATTTGCAGATAGTTAGCCTAATACTGACTTCTCTTAATATGGTACATAAAAGAAGATATTTCTGGTTTATGTTTTTGCAAGGAATAGTAAGATATATCAGGGGAATCTTCCTGATTATTTTTAGTGTTTAAGCAAATAAATAAATAAATACATAAATATGTTTTGGTCTGGATTCTGTTAAAATAAATATAATATTTGCCTTTTTAGTCCTCTTAAAGAGACATTCATTCAGCTTTGTATGTACACTAAGTATAAGCATTCACCTTCTATGAGATGAAAGGGGAGGATCCTGAAAACAGAAGTACAGTTGTGAGAGTTGATTTAATTAGAAATAGCAATTTCAAAATTTGAGCCTTGAAACACATTAAAATTTATATGGTTTGTGCAGACTCTAAACTATTTTAATATATAAACTGCTGAACATGTTAAGTGTGGTGCTAACATCTGTTTTTTGTGTCTTTATCTCAGCATTAAGATTCTATTGTGAAGTTCAGTACTGATACCGATTGTTTTTGTGCTGTTGCAACTGATGCTTTCCTATAGCTGTCTCTTCCTCTTTCTTTCTTGCCAGCTTTAGCTCTATTATGAAAGGACCATGAACTGAACCTTGCTGTAAGTCACTCTATTTAAAAAAAACAGATCAAATCTTACTTGCATCATCTGAGGGTGCATGTATGTAATGAGCGTTTGTAACCCCAGAGCAGCAGGCTTTCCACAGGTCTGCATTTTCCTTGTGATAAATGGATGAGATTCATTGAAAGATGAGTATAATGTTTGAGTAATGTACTCCTCTCTGTAATGTTCATACTTACCTTCTAGCATGCTTTTGTTCAGCTAGTCTGAAAAAAGAATAGTAACCAAACATTTTGATGTTTGAGGTCTACTGACTCTGTGGATCTTGCCATAGTCAATGTTTAAATTAACTGCTAAATACTAAAATGCTTACATATTCAGTAAAAGATGGCAGAGCTTATGTACCATATGTATTCTGTATGGCATGAACAAATGAAAAAGTTCATATACGTCTTTCCTATGTCTTATTTTTTAGATTTGTATGTAGTCTTTAGGAGAAAATAAAATTAAACTTACCAGCATAGCCTAGGTAGATTCTACCAAACCTACAGTAGTATCTCTCAAGATAGCCTCCTTCAGCTACAGCATTTCTGTTTTAATCCCATGCTTCTCCTATCTGTCTGATGGATACCTGATAACTCAGTAAAGTCTCCTTATAAATTGGCGTGCATGTAACAAACATCTGAATTTACTGAGCTAATTCGAAAAATCACAGCAAGTTTGACTTGCTTGAAGTGCTTACAAATGTTTAATACGTAGCTGTATCAGTAATTGGAAGCAAGAGGTTTTTATTCTGTCCTCAAGTGTATAAAGATATCTGCTCTGCTTCGCGCTTTCTGGAGCGAGCAGAAGAGCAGGGAGCCTGCCCTGCCTGGCTGCTGAGCAGCGTTTCCGTAGTGTAGTGGTTATCACTTTCGCCTAACACGCGAAAGGTCGCCGGTTCGAAACCGGGCGGAGCGAGGTTGACTCTTTCTTTGGGAGTCGGACTCGACGGTTCTTTATGTGTGCCTTCCACCTCGAGGTGCCAGAGCAGTACAGTGTGTGTAGTCTTCAGAAATCTGTGGTGGGGCTGCAGCCCGCAGGCCTGTCTGTGTGTGCAGCTTACAAGCACACTAAGGCAAAAAGCTTGTGAAGGAAGAAGTGGGGGGAGCAACTACACAATTTCCAGAGAAAGAAGAGCAGGCTATGGCACTCATTCATTCAGTTCCTGCCATCCAGTAGAGCTGGCCCTCTGTTTTCAGTACTCTGTTCTCAATTTTAGGTGCTGGCAGAGTAGTTGTTCAGGTTTTTTTCTGCTGGGATTGACTGGAAGAATAGGGTAGGTAGTCACAAAGGTGTTCACAGGCAGGTGAAGGTTTTGAGAGATGGGTATTGGCTTTTCACCTTTAAATTAAAGTAAAAATCTTGCATTAACTTGAAATTCAAATTCCACTGCTGAGGAAGACTTTGTTGTTTTTAGGGATAGAGAAAAGAAACATCTGTATATGGGGTAACAAGCAGATTCTGTTTACATATAAATATGAATTAAAATTAAGAAGAAACTTGTATCACAATATAACAGAAGGGTTACTACTAAATTTTGGATTAGGAGTTATTTATCTTATGATGCAGTAATTCTGGCAGTGGCAAATTTATTCCTTACTGTTGATTTAGAAAATTGTTTTTGATTCAAGTATGTGTAGTGCCTTTATTTAAAAGTGGCTTCAATCTTTTAATGGTAATATTACTGCCAGAAAAATCTGTATCACCTGCAAGAAGTGGCTGATGTATTATGGATTTTTTAAATTGCCATTGATATTAATACAAGTGCTGTGGTCCTGAAAATTTCTATTCATTTCTAAAAAGAAAAATGCCAAGGAAACCTCAAACAGCAAAATCCTAACATGCAATATAGTATTCTCTAGACTGCTTTAAAGAGAGGCAGACTGTAATGGTATTAGGCACAACTGTTAATGTGATAAACATATTACCATCTGTGCTGATGCTACCTGGAAAAAACCCTGTTGTTTCCAAATGATCTGATGGTGCCAATATGCACTCCTGGGAGCTGTGATAAAGACTCTCATGCAAGTGAGGGTGTGAGGTGAAGGCAACTAATCTCAATTTCTAAGGCTGTTTGCAATGGCTCCCGGGGAAAAAAACCAGCCCCAAGCCCACAAC
The DNA here is from genome assembly GCA_013390105.1 of Tichodroma muraria. NCBI lineage: Eukaryota > Metazoa > Chordata > Aves > Passeriformes > Sittidae > Tichodroma > Tichodroma muraria. Next base: position 21,881 of record WAAG01049234.1, on the reverse strand, counting down.
TTCGCTCTTCCTGAGACTTCTGTATCAGAAGCTACTACTAAAATACGTGTGGGTGTTCTTCTGAAATGGTTTGACCTCATCCAGGCTGCAGTCCTACTGTGATAGGTCTGCTACAAATTCAGATTAATGCTAACATTTCATAGTAGTTTGCTCTTACAAAGTGGGGTTGCCTTGAAAACTGACCTAAGTGCTAACGGGCTGGATGCAGTCTGTCCTCACAGACTAGCACCTCCTGCCACCACCTTTGTCAGTATTCCCAGCTTCTTGGCCTCTGCTGGCCACAGGCAGCACTTGCACTGGAAAAGCTGCAACAACTCACGCACATTTGGCCGTGGGTTTGCTTGTAGTGTTGGGTTAACAGCTGGACTCGATGATCTTGGAGGGCTTTTCTCACCTTAACCATTCTGAGATTCTATGGAACATGGGCAAACGAGGGGGCATACATGCATCGGAGATGCGGAGCTCAAGGTGAAAGACTGAGCAGAACAAATTACTGAAAGTTGCTTCAGTAGCTTCTATCTGCTGAGGTGCTGAGCCCAGGCTGCTCAGGAGTCCAGTGACTCTGAACACATGCCCTCCTCTGACCTGGGGAAGCAGCCAATATTGCAAAATAGATTTGAAACCGTTTTGTTGAGTTGTGACTATGGAGCAAGTATTGATGGTCCAAATAACTTTTCAAATCACCATTCAGGTCACTTAACTGGAAATTGAAGAAAGGTTCCAGTCTCTCTGAAGCCTTGCTCACCTTTGGCTTCAAACAGCTGTAAAGCTAATGGCCAGAACCATGCTGGAAAATGGTCCATTTGTTTGGCATGTTGTAAATAAGATTGTTAGCACATAATATATAATGTTATGATTACATCCTGCCTCTCACTCAAAGTCTTCGTGATTACTGAGCTGGTAGAATTGGCTTTTTGCCTGGTTTTGGGGTTGCTTTGCTTGCTTGCTTGCTTTTCTCCCTGTGCAATGTACATACTTCTTGTGCAGAAATTCAGAAGTTGTAGGGAAAGGGAAATTTTGGCAGGATTTCATTTTAAAAATAATACTAAATCAGAGCAAAATACTTAAGAAGTATTGGCAGCCTTAATGTCTTTTTTTAACTACTGGTCATGAGTATAATTTAAAAACATACTATTTGAGTTAATACAGAAAACTGTGAGAATGTTGATGTTTGTTTGTCTTAAAGGTAACAATTTGCACTGGATTTTTGGTATTCATTAGCATCATGTGATGGTGTATGTAGTTTGCAAGTTTGCAACATGAAGTTGCCATGAAATCCAGCAGAATGGATTGAGTAGTTAGAAGTCAGTGAAATGTTTCTGGACTGAGCACAGGACAGAAATAAGTGTTTCAAGTGTACAGATGTGTTCTGTGCATGTATGTGTTAATAGTTATGTGAAGCCTCAGTAGAAGTGTTGGGTAATGTAAATATGACTTGGGCTGAGAGTATTGACTCTAAAACCTTCAATCTTGCCTTTAAAATTTAGCTTCTTTCTCCTGTCACGGAAGGAAACAGTCCTGCTCAACTCAGAGAAGGTGCAGTGGCCTCCTTTGCTGATGTGGGATGGATTGCTGAAGAAGAAGGTGAAGTCTCTACAAGGCTCAGGTATGTTCCTGAAATCTTCTCTCTTAACTTCTGAACTGAGAGGAAGAAACCTCACTTCTCTCCAGTGAGAATCTACTGTGCCTTACAATTAACAGAGAGCACTTGAATGCTGGGAGAAGAGACAGAGAGAGCGTCTGGAAAAGAAGTAGTGGAGGTTAGGCTAAAAGGCTTATGAAACCAAGACTTGTTGGAAAACATACAGGAGAGTGGCATTATACAAGGAAGACTCTGGATTTTATTTATTTATGTATTGCAACGAACTGCACACGATAGCTTCAAGCAGTGAAAATGTCTGCTGTGCTATGGCACAGTTGCTAACAGTGATTCTCCAGTTCTCCTGAGATTGTCATTACCATGGGGCAGTGAACTGTACAGCTTCCTCATTAGCAGCAATGGTCATTCTGGCAATCCAGTAATTGGCACGTTGCTTTTCACCTTTCTGGTTAAGGCTCCGCAGTCTGCTAAGTACAATGAAAAAATTGTGGTTTGTGTTTCACATCTTTAATCTTCATAACAGGAACTGGCAGGGAAGCATGTGTGAGCACCTGTGTCCAGAATGATGGGATAGGTACTGTTGTGTTGGACCAAGGGTTTTACACAGCACTGTCGTTTCATGAAACAGTTTGGCTGAAGGGATGAAGTTCTCTATTCCATCCTACTCGGGTTGCTGCTCAGACTACCCAGAAACAAAAGTACAGTTCTGTAGTGCAGAGGAGGTTTTTCTTCTAAACAAACGAATCTGTCAGAGAAGGGCACAGATTGTTGGCTTCAGAGATTACAGGAGGATACAGTTCTTAATTTGAAAGCATAAAATAGGTTAGTAATGACCTAGATGCCCTCCAAAATGACTTACTACAGTGAAGCTTTGCATAACAAACATTCTGGCACCGCCACATTAATTTCACAAACTCAGAGGGGAGTCACAGAAATCAGCACTTGCTTGGGAAACGCTATTCCTGAAGTCTGTTTGATACGAAGGAAATTAACTGTCCAATACTACTTTTGTTTGCACAGAAGTATTTTGTTTAAGGATTGAACTGTAAAACTATTACATTTAATGGAGACAACAGGGAGAATGGCTCTTTGGTGCTTCAAAGAACCTATTACGAAAGATGTAGGACTGCATATTTGTCTGCATGGGAAGGGGGGAGCAGGGACAGATGGATGTGGGATGGGACTGAAATAATCCTGCAGATACATAGTGACCTTAAGGCAAACAGCTTATGATGGAGCACGGGAAGTGAATTACTTAGCAAATATGAGTATTTCAGTGTGCACTGTTTATTACGTCTGTGCACAGTATTAGTAGTGGAGCTGGTATGCATTAGGTGTTTTCCAGGCATTTGAAATTCTCTGTTTCGACAGGATCACATAGGTGTTACTGTTAAATATTTATCCGCTGTAAAATTTAGTAAACAGTCTTGCAGACATAGTTTTTTTCTGTGAATACAGTTTTATAGAGGAAGCAACTAAATGACAAATCATTTTTCCTCTACCCTTAGTCAGAGCAGCAGTGACAACTCAGGAATAATATTTTTCCATAGTGTTAGATTCCAATCAAGACATCTCCGTAAAGCTCTATTACTGCTCTGAGCAGAAAATACCCTTTGTTATTTAGCTATTCTGTTCCTTTAAAGAGTTTCTGAAAGGCAGGTTTTAAGGAGTGAAGTGACCACTGGCTCCTTCCACCTTACTTAGGGAGAGCAGGGATGTATCCTGTTCTCAGCTTTAATTGCCCTCTATTCCTGTCTGGATAACAACATCTAAATGTCATCATCCATGATAGTACTCAATTCTTCTTGACCAGATTTCTGCAAGTTGTGCTGATGTTTTTTGTCAGTGTCATAGAAGACTTAAATGTGTATCTAATCCTGGTTTGATGTGGTCAGAGCACTGGACTTGTTCTAGCCTTAAATCTTGGCTCTCACTTTAGGTCTAGCACAGCTGCAGATCTAACGCGGTGAGCACCCACAGTAACTTACTCCACACATCCAGAGTGACGGGGCACTTGGGCTGAGTTAGCCTGGAGCCATTCTAATTCTACCCATTTCAAAAAGTCCTTTTACCAGCCCCTATTCTCACTCTCCCGTTTAAGTAAACAATGGAATCCTGGCATGCCTGAGATGTTTGGGGATTGACATTAAAGAGGACTGAGGAGTTAAGTATGTGGCCACATTTAGTGTTTTAAAGTTTATGATAATTTGTTTTCATCAATCCTTATCAATTCTGCTTACAGAATCATAGAACAGCTTGCATTGGAAGGGACCTTTAAAAGCCATCTAGGCCGAGCCCCCTGCAATGAGCAGGGACATCTTTAACTCGATCAGGTTCCTCAGATTCTTGAGATAAACAATTTTAAAATGCTGGTGTCTTTGTAAGGGCTTATTGGACCTGTTTGAGCAGATGTTCAGTCATTCCTCAGTGTTCAACATGGCTTGAGCTTTGGTGTGTATTAAGGGAAGGCAACAGAGTTCATTTCCTTGTGAGAAGTGGAGGGAAGGTCATGACTCTTTAAAACTGTCTGAAATTTTCTTCTCTGTAGTTCTAATTACTGTGTTAGAAAACTAGATACGAGACCCTTTCCTATCAACTGTGAATCAGTCTCTGCATCACTAAGCTGTTTCACGTACTCTATATTTCCTAATGCTGCTAAAATTGTGGATTGTTCTTTAAGTGATCCAAACAGTAAAAAAAAAAAATCCTGTAGAACTAAGAAACTCTTCTTCAAAGGAATCAGCTACAAATGGCTATTTGCTGCCCATGGGGAAAAATGGTAGCATTTAAGGGAAGAAAAATTAAGTCTTAATTTAAAAAAAATATACAATAGGTTTGAGGCAGAAAAATAGTTTGGGATAAGGGGAAATGTATTCATTTTTTTCTGAAATCAAGGATGCTACAAAACGCTCTCTGGGGGAAGAGAAGAAACACAGCTCGTGACGCAAACAAAGGATGTGAAGCTCTTATTTACCTTAAACTATCTAAAGTCTCGATGGAAGTGATTTGTATAAACACAATTCTAAAGTCAGGTCTTCAACTTGTACCCCTGATTTGTAGGTAACATTGGTTTAGTTTTTGTCTATTTCAAAGCCTTTAAAATACATTGTGGTGTTTTTGTCACAGGTCAGAAGTTTGGTCAAAACCAGCCCAGCCTTTTCCAGGTGAAGCACGTCATTCCAGGAAGTCCCCACACAGACAAACGTCCTTGCAAAGCCCGTCGGGAGAGGAACTAGTGCCCAGGAGCGCAGTGATGGCGAACGAAGAAGCGCTGCAGAAGATCAGTGCCCTGGAAAATGAACTGGCCTCTTTAAGAGCACAAATAGCCAAAATTGTGACCTTGCAAGAACAGCAGAACTTGACAACAGGTATTAAATTTGCTGTACTCTTAGCAAAAATGACTTAATCAGTGTGTCCCTTTTATAATTAATATTGGGCTAATTCTTTTTTGTGAGGCACTGCAACACCAAGCACTTCTCCATATTGCTTTGGTTAGTTTGGCACAATAACCAAGGGGTACAGAATAGGTCTTGAAGACAAATGACTTGCCAGATTTTCTGTATCTTTTTGTATTCCTAAAGTCTTCCTGTTTGTCTGTAAATCTGTCAGAGTTCTGAATCTGTGAATAAGTAAAGTATTAAACAGCTTTCAGAGCAAAGCTCATGATAAACATGATGGCTTAAACCAAACTAAAAGAATGTAACTTAATTACTGACACTGAAGTCTTTCCATTCAGTAAGGAAATAGGCTCTCTGGTATCATTAAGTATTCATACAAGATGCTAATTATGCTTTTGGAATATGTGATATACATCTCAAGTAACAGAAAAGGCAATTAATTGTTTACTGCAATCATCTCTGGGACCAGACACATTGTCCATATGGAACCAAAAGTGGTGCACTGTTTATGGTAGTAAACAGAATAATTGTTTTCCTGAATTTCTTTCTCCTCTTTCCATCACCTCTGACTCCTTTCAGTTTTAAGTCTTCAAAGATTAGCAGGAGACGGCCGTTGTCAGCTGCAGATGACAGGCATTTGGTTGTCACTCTTTCCCAAGGTCACTTAACAACTACAGCTTTGCCTCTCTTTGTGTATAAAATCATACTCTGATTTTTCAGATGCTCCTTTAGCTGTTAACTGATAGGAGTTACTTTATTTTTCCTGAACTGCTCATATTCAAAACTTTGAAATAGTTTTAAGGATCACCTGATTTCACTCTTGAATTTTAATTATGGGGGGTGGGTGCGGGTATGTGAAGTAACTCTAAACTTATTTTTAATTTTTTCCCTTTACCTCTATTTATTAGGGAAATTAAATTTTTATTTTCTCATCTTTATCTCCCTCTTCTGGTAGAACGTGGTAATGACGCTGTGTGTTTGCTTATAGGTACACAGAGTAGACTCTTCTGTTTTATTTCCATAAATATCTTTACACACTTTATACACCAAGCCTCAAAACTCTGCTTTGATCTTTCTCATTTTTTTAAAAAGGTGCAGTTAAACAGAGCTTTCTTCATTTATTTGTCAGATTATTACTGATACTATATCTATAACATCAATTTTTACAAAGTATACATGGAACTCAAAATCAAGATTACTGTGAGAATCTCTATGAGTAGAGACAGATGAGTAGCTGGCCTAAAAATCCTCAGCCTCCGACAGCTGGAATAAGCTTCAACTTAAGCGCTGTTTGAGCTCTGAAATTTAAATTAAATTAATTTAATTAATTTAAAAATCTTGTATGGCAATGTCTTATTTGTGATGATAATTTTCTCCTGTGGTAGATTGTGACTTCCAGCTCAGTAGCTGCCTCTGAGAAGAAAGGGAAATATTGGTAACATTAGGGGCAGAACATAACTAAAAGATGTTGTGGTGTCTGTCTCACTGCAGTAAAGACACAAATGCACCTAGAATTAGTGCATTTCTAATGTAGGAATTTCATTAGGATGCTTCAGACTTTTCAAGAAGGATTTTCATGTGGCTTTTTATCTGAATCTGCTTAGGTGGTTGAGGAATGAAGAAGTTACTAATCTAAAGGTGGAAAAGGGGACACGACTGAAGTTACTACAGTGATTTTCTTACCTGAGCATTTGTGACATGTGAAGGGGAGTTACAAGGAAACTGACTTGTAATGCTTATTTTATTTGTAGTTGGGCCCAGTCCACTTGCTTCAGCTGCTGTCCCTGTTCCACCACTGCCACCACCTCCTCCTCCTCCTCTGCCTCCACTCCCTCCCTCAGGTCTGGATCACAGGAAATCTGCAATTGACCTCATTAAAGAGAGGAAAAACAGAAAAATGAACGCCGGTCAAAATGTGGTAGAAAATGGGCCAAAGAAGCCTGAAGTACCAAACATGCTAGAAATCCTCAAAGACATGAACAGTGTGAAACTACGCTCAGTGAAAAGGTAATAAATGTCAATGTACCAAAATTTGCATTAATTACTTGTTTTTGTGACTCGAAAACTATTTCAGGGCCATTTTCTTTTCTAGATCCTCAGAAGATACAAAATTTAAAGCGTCTCAGCCTGCAGATCCTGCAACATTAATAGCAGAAGCTCTCAAAAAGAAATTTGCTTATCGATACCGAAATGATAGCCAAGGTGAAACAGAAAAAGTGATTCCAAAGGCTGAAACACAGACTGAGGTAGTGCTGGTGAGTATTGTGATTCTGAGCACATTCTTGGACTAAATTATAACCAACCTACATCTTTCTGCTAACATATGTAGATGTTACGCAAGTTAGCGTCTCATTTGTTAGGTCCACAAAACCCTGTGGAGTACTGCTGATATGCCAGGACTTTTGGCAGTCGTGGTTTTAGTGGCAAGGCTTAGGATCGTGTACTGTCTTGGCCCTAGCTTTAAAAAGTCCTGTTACAGTTTTGTTATTTTTTTAAAACAAGAATGTTGTCTGTTGCCACAAGCATCTGCTATTCAGAAAACTGTTGCTAAGGGCTCACATAAATCCAGTCTGAACTGAGTTTGCCTGTTACTACCAACTTCAACCATTCAGCTGGCGCAGGTGAAACTTTGAAGCAAGATCCTGAAAAATATCAGACATTCCTAGAATTTGGAAAACAAATTGTTCAGAATGCCTGCTGAATTTTGGTTCTTTGGTATAGGGAGTTTCTTCTAATAATTGGAAATGCTGTGTATATGAAAGCAGTTTCTTTATAGTGTGAGAATGTTAAAATGAAATTGTATTTAAAGTCCACCTCCTGGCACCAGTTATTAATGGCTTCTAGTTTATTTCAGATGGATCTAAATTTGGTTTTAAGCAGTGAACATTCCAAATACAAGTCTCTGTCGATGTACACTTAAAAACCAGCCTGGTATAGATCAGTTTTGTTTGTCAGCAGTCCTTGAAGCCTTGTGCTTTGGAACCAGAGAGGAAGAGTAAAGAGGGTTTTTTCATTTTGAAAAAATGCACATAAAAGTCTAAAAGCTGTCTCTGCTCTGAATTAAGTTTTAAGGAAAAAAAACATTTAATTGCCACAAATCTCAGGACTTTTGAGTACTCCATCTAATTAATGTTGACTTACTTGCCTTTTGGCCTCTAGTGGTTTATTTCTGTAATGTTCAGGCTGTTCTTCTCAACTAAAAGGCTAGATGTTTCCAAAGAATTAATCACATTTCTTCAGCATCTCTAGTGCATTAAGGAGAACAGCACGAGTTGGCAATGTTTAGTCACAGAGGGTTTTCTCATGATTTTCCATTTTGAAATTTACAGTCTGCCTTTTGAGGTAAAGGATCATCAAGTCCTGAAGAGCTAAGGAAGTTGAAAGTTTTCATTAAATGATAGAATGTTGATCCGTATTGAGCTAATAAAATCTGCCCATGAGTTACTTACCAGTATCTAAAACTTTGTTAGATCAGACTTGTATGATGTCTTTTGTATGACAGTTTTGAAAAGGACTTGCACAGAAATGCAGTGTTAGAGTAAGAGCAGAAGCACTGTCAAACTGCTGCTGGAGCAGTTTTTGTCAAGGTGTATCTCCTTATTTTACTGTGGTAGAGCAAACTGCCTCCAGCCCTGCTCCAGCAGGTCGTTGGCTCCCTCCTCTGAGCAATTCCAGCTGTCACTAACACAAGTTTCCCTTTGTGGCATCCACATGCAGAGATGCAGGGAATGAAGGAGGGAATGATGAAGGAAATTATTTCTGCCCAAGTTCTGCTTTTACTACTTGGATAGATAGTTCAATAAGGGTTCTGTTGAAAGCAACCTGAACATGTTTCTGGTTTTCTTTCCAGTTTGGACCACACATGCTGAAGTCTACAGGAAAAATGAAGACTTTAATTGAAAAATCTTAAAGATTATTCTGCAAAAGACTGTTGAGCTGCTTTGTATAAAATATTTTATGTTGCAAATAGCACTAGTACTGAGAGGTGTCTTTTCTTACAGCACAGAAAGACCTAATGTGAGATGTAGAAGCAAGGCACTAAACATGTTTGTATGTATGTGATTTATCAAGGGGAATAAATTGGACCATTATACTCAGGTATTAATTTTATATTCAAGCCTGGATTTCCACTCAGATTTATGGGATAGGTTTAGTTTATTAACACTAAGTTATATATACAACATTTTTTGTGCATAACTGACCAGCTTAAAAATCTGTGTACATGTTATTAATGATGGTGATACACCCTTAAGTTAATACCAGTTTTATGTGAGCTTTACCTATAATTTGCACTACAATGTGTAATTTGATACTGAAATCTTCATGTTGAAGTCCTTCTTTTAAACTTAACTGTAGCAAAATTTTAGCCCAAAGAAAACCTGGAGTCACTCTGCTTCTTACTGAAACAAAGTGGAAACTTGAACCTGCTGCAGAGGTCACCTAAATTTTACATAGTAGTACATTTTTGTGCAGGGCTTTTTGTTTATTTCACCTGAGCTTGAAAGGGTAAGAGAGTAAAACCTGCTTGCATCATCCTGTGGCCATTATAAAGAGTAAAATCATGCTGTGGGAGCCTCTGTCAATAGGTAGTGAAGGGAATTTGAAATAGTAGATAACAGCAGACTAAAATAATAATAGAGTATGTGTTAATTAGTTTAAAGTGGTGTCAATAAGAAAACAAAGGTACAAAGTACTGTGGGGTGCAAGTTGCCAAAAGCAGCTCTTCGCTGCTGCTCTAGGAGATGCTCATGGGCACCTTCTCCCCAGCTTGGCTCCCTGGGTATGTGTGTGGCAGATGGGGCTTGCACAAGCCCTTGTGGCCCTGGTTGCAGGGAAGGGATGGAATAAGCTGTTGCCCATAACCCGTTTTCCAGGGGAAGCCCTTCTGGGGCTGATGCAGCAGCTATTTCCTGCCACACCTGTACCAACCACCTGAGCTCATGTCTCCAGCCACAGGAGTAGAAAGGTTCAAGCTGGAAGTACAAGTCAGGGTGAAAAAAGCTGTTCAGGAACCAAGAGCTGCAGTTGAGGTGCACACTGAAACAAAGCCATGGTTTGCTCTGACCACCGATGAGCATTGAAAAAGCTGAGCCTGGGTATTTTTGGTGCTCCAAGCTGATCTGGCTACCGAGACAAGTACAACTGCCTCTGGGAGCTTCTGTTTCCTAGGAAAAGACAAAAGCAGCACTTCTTTAATAAAGACAGCTGAATGGCTCTGACAAGGTTACTGAAGATGGGGAAGCTTTGCTGCTTGTAACTGGAATGTGGGTCGTACATGCAGGAGCTCTGGTTTTCTGGTGCGGAACTTGAAATGGTGTTAATGCGTACACAACGTAACTTCCTTCCAAAGTGCTCTGCCATCAGTCCTACTGCTTGGTCACTCGGTCCTTCAGTTCTTTTAAGTGCCTTTAAAACTCCTTTTTGAAAGTTAACTTTGGTTTTAAGTTTTGTATTTTATGCTCTATTGCCACTATATAAAATTAAAAGCAGATAAAATAAACATGGCAGATTTGATTTGTGGTACTCTCCCAACGATAGCAGCCACAATAATGTAAGTTTCCATTCTGTTACAGTGACTGTAAATCAGTGTAGTGACGACCTCCCTTGCATCTCCTCCAGGGCTGGATTGCTTACCTTGCTGTGCAGCAGGAGTAACAGTAGGGTTGGCTGTAAAACAGCCCCGCACTGTTAATTCAGGTGCATGCTGGTTAAACAAACAGAAATGGCTCTCAGGAACCAGTGAGGAGTTTATGCCTCACCACACTGACAGCAGGAAGGGACTTGTTCAACAGCCTCTCCATCCCCTGGTACACTCAGTTCCTCTGGCAGTCCAGTTCAATCATTAACTTGCAAAATTCAGGATGTCACGTGACCTATTAAACAAGGCTAAAGCATGAGAATCACCCACACCAGACACTGCCCACCTGAACTGGGGTATCCAGCACCAGAAATGAGGTGAGCTTTAGCAGTGATGTAAAATTACTGCAAAAGAAAGGTCATCTGCACAAGAAAATAAAATCACAAAGTTGCCATCAAAGATACTGTACCCTAACTTGTATCTTTTCACTTGAACTTATGCACAGTGCCACTGCCCACAGAAAAACACCTCCCGGTCACCCCGGGAGGCTGGGCAGAGCCCTTGGACATAACCTGAGGCCTGTTTGTGTCTGTCTGTGCACAGGAGAGCGCTGGGAGCAGATCTGTGAACTGGAAGAGCTGGGGGGGCCTGGCCCCCTTGCCCAGCAGGGTTCTGGGCTCCAGGGGCTGTTAGTGGCCGTGGGGCTCTAGGTCCTGTGCCTAGGATCCGTGGGCTCTCGGCTCTCATGTGAAATGCTGAAGCTGCAGGAACATTAAAGTTTGGTGTAGATTTGCAGAAGGCACTTCCAGCCAGAATGGAAAAAGCATTTTTTCTTTTTTTAATTCAAGTCCAATGACAGACGCTTCCACATGCGTGAGGAGGTGGGATTAGAACCAGTCTTTCTAAATCCAGTCTGGCAGGAAAAGAGAGAGACCCCTTTCCAGGAAGGGTGGCTTAAAACAAAACTACTCCCTCCTATTTTACACTTTGACAGGCTCTTCTGGGTCCCGTCAGAGCAAAGGACAGCAAGTTTGCACAACGTTAAAAATCACAGGCTCTTTATAAATACTATATTGTAATACTCTGTATACCTGTTTGTAAAATTATTAATCTTAATTTTCATGAAAATTACATATTAACAAATGCCTATAACTTGAAATGCAGCTGATGCTCTTTAAACCAAGTTAATTTCTTACAAATGTGTCACAGAAGGCATCATCAGATACTGATTTTAGTGGTCATTTTGAAAATAGCTGCAGGCTTGGCATATGTTTCATTCAAAAAGGTCCAAGAGGAATCAGTACTTTTCCACATTTAACCCAGTTAAGTGTTGCTCTGTAGTAAGTTTCTCTCAGTTTCTCTATAGTAAATTACACACAGTTGTTACCTCTGTTCTCCCAGCTTTGAACACCTTTTCAAAGGCAACCTGTTAAAAACGGCTCTCATCTGAAAATTACAACCAGAGCTCGTTGTCCTGTCTGATCCTTCTCTGTTGGAGTCAACATCAAGAACTTGCACTGATAGTGAAGGAAGTTCACTCAGGCTCAAAAGAATGGTTTCATTAGAAATTTATTTCTTTAAACATGGCCACTTTGAGATTAATGATACTACTTCAGGGAACATGAAAGAATAATAAACAGTTTTAGAAGGGAAACAATCAGGTAAGTCAGGATTTGCTTTTCAAACAGTAAAAGGCCAAGCTCCAAGAGGCAATCCATTTTGGCATACGAGGACTAGTATTTTCAAATCCAAAAGTTGGCTTAGTTTTACAGTGGAAGCTGACTGCAACCTTAGCTACCTTTCCACAACGCTGGACTCAGTCATAACTTAAATGTACAGGAGCATAATGTGAAAAGATTTTGTTTTATTAATTAAAAGATAACAGCAACAGGCACATATTAAAATGAATATGGCAAAGCCTTTACAAATGGCTTTACGCTGAAGCTCTCTTCCAAAAATGGCTGTTGCAACACACTGTAAACAGAATTAATAAACAGTCTTTTACAATAATAACAGGGAAATACAAATGAACTAAAAGAAAGCACCAGTATCTCAAACTAGATTACAGTTGTGCTTACTGTACTTAAAACAATGTAAAACAAATTACAAAAATGGAATGTTTTAAGTTTAAAATTAGTCCTTTAATTTTGTCCTAAAAAACATTTTCTCCTTTTCCCATCAAAAACCCATCAGTGGGTAATGTTTCAGTAGAGGGAGGAATACGTAAACAATGCACTTTTTTTTATTTTTTTTTTCAAATCAAAAACAAATTTGGTCACTTAGCTTTGTGCATAGTTTAAGGCATCTGTAGCAATTTGTTACAGTTTCCTCCCCAGTGTGGCTGTTCATGAAATTGTCACATTCTAAAAGAATAAATTAAAGAAA
>WAAG01049231.1:4151-19221 GCA_013390105.1 Tichodroma muraria | reverse complement strand
CATTCTGCCTTGGAAGCTGACTGTGTTTTAGAAGCAAGGGTAGGCATATTGCACCTACTGAATGGCTGTGAAATGACAGATAAGAGGTAGAAATAAAAAGCAGAGATTGCAAGGTAAAGAAGAAAACAGTTTTTTTAAAGGCAGAATGCAAAGGAAGCATTCCTCACCTTCCAACCTGTAAAAAGACACTAACTACAAATGAAAAAAGCAGGATTTAGAACTCTTTCTGAACTTATCTGCTGAATAATTCATGAAGGCTAGAGTTGGGTCTGTTTGAACATCTCCACTAATCACCAAGGATTATTTAGTTATTGCTCTTTGGAACACAAGTAAAAACAGTCTACCCAAACATAAAAATGTAAAGATCTTCAGAAGAAATAAAGCATCTGCAGGAAACACATAGCTTTCAAGTAATTGGAGTAACCTTTGCCCTCCTTCAGACTCCATCCAATGGTCAGAAAAATCCCACCTGTCTTGCAAAAAACAAGGGTATTAACTATCCAGGCTCATTGCTATTCACTGAAGCTCACTTCCCACAGCAGGAAGTGCCCTCCAGGAGAGTGGAGTTACATGGCCCTGGAGCAACAGAGTGAACAGAGATAAAGAACCTACTGGGACATCTGGATGGAAGTGAAGCCTGTCCTGTCCCACCTATTCATCAAGCTGGACAATTCCCCTATCCATTCCCCAGTTCCTGCTTATCTCAACACATGCTTTTCAATAACACAAGATAAAAGATTTTTCCCTAAATAGACATCTTATTTCCTTCTTTGTTTTGTCTAATATTTATGAATGCTTATTTTCAACTTGCCTAACACCCCTTGCTCTTACCTGGCTCCTGTAAACCATGCCTGTGGTATACGAGGTCATTAGTACATCTAGACTTTGGTAGAAGGGCTTCTTCTATCAAGGCTGCTTGGCAAAGTGCCAAGATATCAGAAACAACCTCCTGATATGAGAGTCCCTGCAACTCCTTTATAGGGTGGTTGAGAAGCAGAAGCCTGGGGATCAGATTCAAGCCATTGCTGTCCCCAGTTCCCCATNCTTGCAGCCCTCAGGTGATAGCAGGCAGCTGGCTGCAAGTCAGATGGCTGTTCTGAGCCCTTCCTTCCTTGTCTCTTCTCCTGTTCCACATTCTGACTTCCATATATCATACAAAAGAGGGGAGACTTCACAGTGAACTCTGCAGTCCCATTTTCTCAGGTGATTCACCCCTGGTGACATAGTGAAGCTAGAAGTGTCCAAATGGCCACACTGGGGTTTGGGGAATGGATCTTTCTCATGCCTAGATCTCAAATGACCAGCTATGACAATGCACTGGAATATGAAGACAATCACCTCAAATCTTCTGGCAAATCTTTTGCACCCAAGACAGCTCCAAGAAAGTTTATAGAAACAGAGAAAAAAAATGTTGAGAAATGGCTCCGTAGAAGCATGTGTGGGATTTAAGGCAAGAATAGGCATTAGCTGATGACATGCTGGCTAAGTACTCAGAGCAGGAGTTCAGAATCCAGCAGTCAGCTAGAGCCCTGGAGTCCTTCCAGTTGTGTCCTTTCTAAGATAATAGACTTCAAGGATAGCACCTCAGTGCAGTGTGTACCTTCTGCCCCACAGATGCAAAGAACTATATGTAGAGCTTTAATATCATGTTTGAGTTCACTTAGGCATTAGAGTATCCTTAAAAATCTGTAAATTAAATCAGAGGCCTAAATAGCCATTTTTAAATCCACTTCTGAAATTCCCATTATATTATCATGGCAAAGAACACTGTTAATGTTGCAAACTAAAACTCTTGGGGGAAAACCACAAATTGTATGTATATATTTATTGCCTAAATCAAGTCCCTGATCTGCATGGGATGGGAAGAAGGCACAGATAGGTGGAAAAGAAATCTGGGAGTGATACTCACTTGTTCGTCATTTGCTCAGGGAGCTGGTACATTTCCTTCTCTTTAACCATACACTTTTACATGTCTTAAAACCTCCCTGAAGAGATTAAGATTTTCTTGCCTATGAAGATGTAATTTGCAATTAAGCAAGCGGTGAGAGTTTTGGTTTTACTCTGGTATTTCTTTTTCATCCATTAAAACTGTGAACGATAATTAATTCAGTTAAGTTGAGAGGCAAATAGCAAGATTCTGCAATCTGTGGAATTGAATCTTGGGTATTTGTCCAGAGAACTGGGAATTGCTTTATTGTCTCTGTCAAGAACTATTCCTCAACTACATATCTCTCCAAAAGGCTTACAACTGAGAATCAAATGTATTCTCCAAGGAACATTTGTACTTATGGTACTCTTCTTTCCTCTGCTTTTGTACAAATTCAACACTAGTAACTTGGATTTCACAGCTAAAATCCTCTGAAATGCTGTCATGCCTAAGCATAATCTCTTGACAATTCTGTCCTGAAGCTTATAGTACACTGTTTGTTGGGCTTCAACTGAACAACATAGTCAAACAGCTGGATCTGCAGCATGCAAACCTAAAGCTTGTATATCCGCATCTATATCTAGATAGATAGATAGATAGATAGATAGATTAGATAGATCAGAAGCATGGCATTGGGGTGTTTTTAGGAATGTGGCAAGATAATATATAACAATCTGGAAAGCGAAGTGAGCACACTCAAATATCTTTATCTGCCCTTCCTAGAGCCAGAAATCAGTACTTTCTCCCCATCAAGAGCACAGTTCTTTTCCATTCCTCTCTCCATTGCTACAACTCACCTAGCACAAGGGAGAAAGAATGATGCACTACAGGTTTATAGGAGCACAGACATTAGTACTGTTCCAGTCCTCTACCTTCAGTGTGCTTCATTTCTGGTGATGAAAGAACAATCTTTTGATTGTCCTCATGTGGGAATAATGAGGAAAACCTTTATGGTTAAGTAAGCTTTTGGTCATTCCTCTCAGCTAGGACTGTTGACTAAAGTGCACCAATGGAGCACATACACAAAACAGATCAAACTGTATCATCAACTAAGACAATTTCAATACTTTTTTGACCTAAAATGGGTTTAAAACTTGACCTGGGGGCAAAACCTACACATATTCAGTTCTAAAGGGCTACAGTGTTTCTGAAAGTCCCCAGCTACACAACTCTGACTTCCTGTTTTATAAGCTTCTTTGTGTACCACTGTAACAATGTATGTAGGTTCATGTAGGACCATAAAAACTTCCAGTCCAGAACTAAATTGGCCCCTTCCACCTGACCTCCTCTTCTAGCAGATGCTTCAGGGCAATGGCAGAGGCTCTTCAGTGTGTCTATGATAGAATGGATGTTGACTGGTCAAAGAAAATTAATCTCTTTACTTCTTCTATTGCATTCAGAAGTAGTCAGACTCATTTTGTTGACAAAATAGCTAGCAGACAAAAAAAAGAGATCTCAAGTGTCACCTGTGCAAAGATCATGTTACTAGAAGTCAGACTTATTACAAGTTTCGGACCCCATAAAACTGCAGAAAGCTGTGTTGCTCAAAGGGAGCAGTGCAGGCCCTTGAGGGCTGCTTTATTAAGGCGGCAGATTGGTCTTTGAGATAGGTATTATGCCATCAGTGACGATGAAGGGCAGGATCCTATCAGCTGATTGCAGTTTTCTAGCCCATTATTTATTTACACAGATAATTAATTCCTCTGAAGTGCAAACATTTATCAACAATTCTATTACCTAACTTTTCCTTCTAAGTTCTTTGTAGGACTAAGCTCACTGACAGCTTCAGTAACTACCATCTAATTAAAGTAA
Organism: Tichodroma muraria; assembly: GCA_013390105.1. NCBI lineage: Eukaryota > Metazoa > Chordata > Aves > Passeriformes > Sittidae > Tichodroma > Tichodroma muraria. Next base: position 15,482 of record WAAG01049231.1, on the reverse strand, counting down.
TTGTTGGACTGCATTTCTTATTCTGTTTCATGTATAATTATACTCCATGGGAAATCTTGTGGGGTTTGAAACAGACTTTTAATCTATTCCACATGAATCTAAAACAACTCCCAAGAAAATAATTTAATAGTCATGTTTAACAGTGTGCCACTTCATTTGCACCAGAGATTTCACAGTCTCAGTGTTACTCATAGACCTTTTCAGTCACACAGGGACAACAGAAAGGCTCTTTCAATAGGGAAAAGTTTTCTAAAATTTTTGTACATTAATAAAGTTGGTTTTAAAGGGAAATCTTTGCTGATTTGTTGGGACAGACACTCCTAAAGAGACTGACAGCTGCTTATCCTGAAGTTTTATGGACAGTTGCATGGTTTTTTTTTACTTTGTTCCTTAAATTTACCATGACCCATTCATACTCTCATGAATTCTCCTTCCCTACTACCTGGCATGAAAGTGCTACTAATTTTGGTACATTGATAGCATGTACTTTTACCACTTCACTGTTTATAACATCAGTAATGTTCAAAATGTCCTATTCTGCTACCAATATTGCTACATTTTTTCACTGTAAATGATTCTGCTAAGGAGGAAACAGGGAAAAAGAAAAAACTTCTGTGATATTTTCATGCTAAGAATGATGTAACTAGGGTCCAGATAGGACAGGTGCATTGGAAATGGACATTTTTGAGGTTACCTGTGGCTGCATTTAAATTCAGCGGCTGGTTGCACCCTATCAGGACACTAGAGCATCAGCCAATTGTCTGGTTGAACACAACACTCCCCTTAAAACACATCAACATTTTTCTTTTTGTGGAAAAGAACACATGAAATCAAATGATGAGAACTTGATCTCAGCTGAGCACGGAGCCAGGTGTTTCAAGGACTAACACCTTAGAATGGGAAAACAATCCTGTGTTCCTTAACTTAAACATCTGTCCTGGTTTAGGGCAAATTTGGGAAGAAACCTCTGGATGGGGTCCCTCTAGAAAACAAATTCAAACAGCCCCTTCCCCCAACTGGTTCGGGAAAAAAGATTTCCTTGGAGAAAAGTGGAAAAAATTGTTTATTTAACAGGTAAAGCATTCCCCAGCACAACAAATGAACAATACTAAACAACGAAACCTCTCGCCGCTCCGAAGAGATGATGAATTCAGAAAGTCTCTCCCATGGGCTGCAGCTCGGCTCCCTCAGTCTGGGTCAGTCCCTCCGGTGCTGGGAAATGCCGGGGCCAGGCCAGGCCCAGTGGGAGATCCTGGTGTGCTCCTCTGGGTTTTCAGTCCAGAGCAGGTTCAAACAGTCCCAAGAAAAAGGAAAAAAAAAACACAGTCTGGAGAACTTCTCTGCTTCAGCTAGCCGAAAACTAACAAAACGCAAAGGAGAGCTCTCCCACCGTCCGCACCGCAGACAGCACAGGCCATGTGTGAAGAAACTGAAAACTCTTATCTTTATGTTTTGAAAACAACTGCCTTAGATGTTCCACCACTTCTCCTTCTTCCGCCTTGACTTTCAAATCCAGTTTTAAAGGTGCAAAACTTATTTCTGAGCTAAACAGACGAATGGGGACACACTTCAGCATCAACCCAGGACAACATCTCACACAGAGAGAATACAACTTCTTATTTATTCTTTGGGAAACATGACATACTGTCTTGGGTTTCAGTGCAAAATGTAACCAGAAGTATTCATTCTATCACCATCTGCTGAAAACCGGGGTGGGGGGTGGAGGTGGGGTAATCCTCTGTCAATGGGCCAGTTGTTAAAAAAACAGGTGGGGCAGTTTTCTTTATCTCTTCCACAATCCATCCTGTCCAGAGATATATCTTCTTCTAATGGGCCATTGATTCTCACTTAATGACTGATAAAACTACATCATCCCATTGGGAGATGCTCCATCCAGGGGGAGGAGCCAAGCATTCCTACCCAGATAAAAAAAATCTGAGATTTGGAACACCAAGCTGCCTTCCCAGAGGAAGACCAGGCCCATCTACACCACCACTGGATCTTCAGAGAAAGCTACAACCTTTCTACAGGATCACCGCTTCAACTGTACCACATCTGCCACTCCAGAAGGACTGCAGCCACCATTTAATAGGACTGCTACCAACATCCTGACCCACAGGGTGTCAGGTTGGATTCTGACTCTGTCAGTGGGGTTTATTTTGCATTACTGCATTTTTATTTTAATTATCCTAATAAAGAACTGTTATTCCTATTCCCATATCTTTGCCTGAGAGCCCTCTTAATTTAAAAATTATAATAATTTGGAGAGAGGGGGTTTATATTCTCCATTTCAAGGGAGGCTCCTGCCTTCCTTAGAAGACACTTGTCATTCAAACCTAGACAAACTCTTCTTTTGTCATTTGAACTGAAAATTGCTCAAGCTTTCAGGTTCCTAACTCCAGAACATTTAAAGAAAAAAAAATCAGATAAGCTTTTCTCTGAGTAGTTTTCAAAATCTGGTTATGGATGTACAGCTTTGCTTTATAGATGAAGCAAGCAGAAGCTGTCTAATCCTACAGGTGTTTTATATACAATACACAAACCTTCAGAGTAGGAAGCATTCAGGGATTTTTGTTTCATCTCCCAAGGAACAGAAACAGTGCCTGTAGTTATGTTTCTGAATAATAAACCCTGCCACCTAGATTGAAACACTGTAGCTTGATTATTTGCAGGTCTTCATATTGACTAAAATTACCAGATAAGTGGATCTACAATGTTCTCCTTTCATGCTTTATCACACTGTCTTTCTGTGATTACAGTTTATTAAATTAGGAGTGGTCATTAGAAATAGAGGTGGCCAAGCTATTTATCAGGTTAATTAACTCAGCATTTTCCTGCTGCCTTATTGATTTGGCAGTCTGAAGCCATTGGACAAACAATTTTATGGAGGTGTTTATTGCAGTTATAGGACATAATATAAGTATTGAATTTATTGTCATGCCAGCTAGATAGTACTTATATAAACTGCAATTATCTTATGCAGGTAGATCTCGACCTGCACTCAGACTTCATCCTGACTCATTACACAGGGAGGAATTTCACCCACCAAAAACACTCAGTGGTTTGTCAGATATTAGCTGATAGGGCTTACAGCTGGCCAAGGAACCATTTCTTATGTCTGAACAGACAGCCTGAGCAGGACCGTGTAACACGGAGATGGATTTGGGACACTGCAGTCAGAGCACACAGCAGAGAGATTCATCCTACAGACCAGGGTTAACTTTTGGCATTATCTACCACCTCACCAGAAGAAGCATCTAACAAAACTAAATTGTGCAACATAGGTTGAATACAGGTTTTGCAAATATCTCCTTATGTACTCACGGTAAAGCCCTCCATGATCACTTTGTGGGGCTTTTCTAACCATTTGCATCCAAAGTGGCACTTTTTCAAAAATACTGGGGAAAAAAATCACATTTTATCAAGGTGATTACAGTGGCTTGACGAAGAACTAAATGCATGTTCAGTAATATTCATATATTTCATACAAATAATTGCAGATCATTCCCCTCCATTTTTGTAAAAAATTAATACACAGTCCAACTGGTAAACTAGTGAAATGTCTGTGAATGAACTTTTGTTCTAATCAATCACTTGCAGTTATATCACTGGTTAAAAGAACAGACATTTTGAAAGAAAATTAATGTTATACAGGGAACAAAACTTTTCAAAATGACAGCAAAAAAAAAAAAGGCACTATTTTGTGAATTTTTTGAAAGGGTCAGGCACACAAAAACCTTTCAAAACCATTATGTTTTAGAAACACCCTTCATAGAGCAGTACATTTCTATGGGGTTATCTTGCCTTTCTTTTATTTTTTTTTTCTGTCACCACAGAGCATAATACTTTGTTTTAGATGGGTAAGGGGACCGTGTGGGACAGTGGCATCCTGGAGCTGGGGGAGTTGTGGGGGATCCTCAGGATGGCAAGGAGGGAGCAGAGCAGCTTGGGGACACCCATGGGGCAGCCCCAGGACCAGGGAGTGGGCACTCCTGTGGCAGTGCTCCCAAGGCCTTGGCAATTTTATCTCATTAACTTCCAGCAAGAGATGGTAACTCTGGCTGTCTCTCACTGCTGAAGCCAATAGGATTCTTTACACTGATTATAAAAGCAGCCAAATCAAGAGTATATCCCCCACTGTAGGCAAGTTAGTGCTAAACACCTAAATAGAATTACTATGATGGCATATAATGAATATTCTATTATTATACCTGATTAATTTTGAACAAATTGACTGCTGAAGTAGCAGGCTTTCATTAGAGTGAATTTGATCTTGCTGCCTTTTGATCATCATCTATAGCAAAGAAAATACACTGGTCTGCAAATTCTTCCTGTTTAAAGAGAAATCCAAGGAAATCCCCAATCTCCTTCATGCTCCCTACATATATCTTTGTTAATTAAATATCTTTATCTTAATTTGACAGAAAAGGCAAGGTTCATACAGCTAGTCAGAGGAAAACTAACAAGGCCAAATCATAATTAATAAATAAATATGAAAAACAAACAGAAGGTGTTCACAGTCTTGTGGTAGAAGAGGTGGTTGATAGGTCCTTCTTGTACTGCACAAACAGATCTTTTTCTCTTTCAAGAAAGCTTGTGTCCTTTCCAGTGCTAAATTTCTTCATTTCCCATCACAATTTTAGACTTGTTACAGATGTTAGTATTTATCTTAGAACCTCTTCCAATATAAAAATCAGAAGGGAATGAGGTTTTACCATAAAGACGATCACTTAAAGCATTTTTTCATCATAGAATAGACCACTAGAAAAACATAAAGGTCAGGAAAACACCATTCTGTTGAAAAAGGTGTGAACATTTACTCCATTAGATGTGTAAAGGGTGTTACTTACTTTACCAAATTTGCAGTAAAATGCTATATTGAAAATTGAAATGGTGAAATGCTATTTTTGATGGTGGCAAATTCTAGTCCTTAGGGATTATTATATTGCATTTCAGAAAGCTGGTGTTAGATGACAAAAAGAAGCTGGTAATATGGGATTTTTAAAGGATCTTTAGAGGTAACGCTGTTGAACACCCCTCTGGTGATAAGTGTGTTGTGAACAGAGAAGAAAGGCATTTGGGGGGATGAAAATTGTTTTCAGAATAGCATTTTACCTTGCTAAAAAGGTTTATTTCCTTCAACATCAAACAGCAGTTTCATTTAAGAAAACTTTACTGTTACTAAAATAAATGTCAAGCTCCCCAGTGAAAAAGCAGACTGTAGAGAGGATGTATATGAAATAATATATGGGCTGCCTTGTTGACCTTCTGTCCTCCTGGTAGTCAGAACTCCTATTGGATAGCTGTCCTAATAAAAACACAATAGAGGAAGGGGTGATCTATGCCACTTACCTGGAAATTAATAGGACACAAATTCATAAGATCTGTGGCATTAGATGACTCTCACTGATACAGAAATTATGTCAGTCTTCATCAGACACTATCACAAAATGCCACAGAAGGGGAAAGATCCCTGAAAGGCAGCAGAGGCTGATATTAGTCAAGGGAAAACTGGACCCTAAAACAGTGCAGGGTTTTTTTCTTCTCCTTCTAGACTGATAGAAACAATTTGTGATGCATTCAACTCCAGACAGAAGAGTTAATCACACTCAACTTTCACAACTCATAGGTATCGTCAGGTATTGTCAAGCCCATGAAATAATTTAAACAAATTTATGTAATGAAGATAAGTACAGGCGCATATATAGAGTACACAGAATTTTAAAAGACTTCCAGTCTAAGGAAATAAAAGTATTTAAAATAGGCTAAAAAATGAGGATAAAGTTCCTCAGAGGCTCCATATCACAAAAGGGCTGCCATAAAAAAAATAATAAAAAATCATAAGTTCATGAACATATCATTCTGTGCTTTCTTTCTGACTTGGCAGTGTAGTCAAATAACTTCAATGCAATGATGCCAAGTACCTAAAAACTGAAAGAGCAATTGCAACATCAAACATCAATGGAAAAATTACCAGGAAATGTGTTGCAAAATTTCTGTGGAAGTAATTTAATTTTTAAAAATTGACATTCTTCTTCCCTGGAAAATAACATTGTTGCATTTGGAGAATTTAAAACAACCAAGAAAGAAAATTTACTGTAAATAAAACTGAAAGTAACATTTTATTGTTCATACTAAATGGAATGAAAAAAAAAATTAAAGAAATATAATAATCAGGCTTTCTGATATCATTCCAGTATGAATCCAGCATACTTGTTCATTGTGCAGACAAAATCATGTTTAAAAATTACACTGGGTGACTGCATTGTTGAAAGATTTTTAATCCACTTTTTAATGGCAAAACCTATTGTTAAATTGGTCAAAATGTTTAAAAATTATTACCGATTGGATTCCTAAAATTTACTTATATGGATGTGATATAATCAGAAGCACAGCCAGTACTGCTGGTTCTGGGATTATACAGCACTTGACAGTGATTTCTGAGAGTAACTCACAAGCCTTCAGAATATGACAACAAGACATGTCCAAACTGAAAGAGTTGCATTGATATTGGGAAGAAATTCTTTTCGGTGTGGAAGTTGAAGCACTGGGACAGGTTGCCCAGAGAAATTGTGGATGGACCACGACAACCATTAGTGTTCAAGGCAAGGTTGGATGGGGCTCTCAGCAACTTGGTCTAGTGGGAAGGGGGGCTGGGAATGGATGGTCTTTAAGATCCCTTCTTATCCAGGCTGTTCTATGATTCTATCAATATCTAGATTTTACAGGGAAAGGAGAAAAACTAGTGCTTAAACATGTGAATATATTGCCCACAAGTCTACCAAAGGCCACTTGGAGCTTCTCAATGATGCACCACCACCCTCTTCTCTGCAGACATGTCAGACTTTCTCACATTACAAAAGCATACGTTTCTTTCACGGGAAGCAAGACTGCCACTTTTGAGAGGCAAACAGTCAAACAGTGTTTACACAAGAACCTTCCTGAAATCAAGCCAGAGGGAATAAAGGAAGTTTCTGACAAGATAAAACAAAAGATCTAGTGTTAGTAGCTACTAAATAAAAGCTTAATAAATGTAATAAGTCCTGCAAAGTCATGAAGCCTGAATGCCCCTTTAACCATGTTATAAGCTTTATTTTGCATAGTAAAGATATTTAATTTGAGTACTTAGATAGTGGTGTTTGGATTTGTATTTCTGATTTGAAATTCTCTTAATTATGACATTTCTAATCTGCCTTTACACATTTGTTTTTTTCCCGTGGAGTAAATTGACTCTTAAAGAGCTGCTGGCCATTTCCATGCTAGTTCTGTTATTCACATCTTTTCTCTTGCAACTTTATTGCAACTTCGAACATGACAAAGACCTACAGCTATTCCCAAGAAGGGATGAAGACCCTGCCCCATGCTTTGTCAAGGTCCATATAGACGCCTCAGGGAAAAGAGATGTGTTTCCTTTGCCTCCCCCTCCTGGGGAGACCCTCTTGCATTTGCTTGTCAAGAGTGCATCCCTTTTAATCATGTTCCCTGAACTGAGCCCTAGCCCCTAGACTCAAGCTCTCCTTCTTAGGCTAGGCAGCCTGTGATGGACTGAAATTGTTTTTAACAGCAGTTTCATCTGCGGCTGAGATTCTGCGTGAGAACTGCGGGGTATCAAGAAAGAAGATGTTTCAAAATAAAAAGCCTGTATCTCACACTGAGGGATTAGGAGATATTTTTGAGGTCTTTTGACCTTAAGATCGCAGAATTCAAAATTTTGGTCAGACTCCCTGTTGAGGGGCTGAAAGGCAATGATTATACAGTGACTATTGTACTGTATTAGTGGAAGATGCTGATGTAATATAGCATCCATGAAGAATACCTTTGAAGCTGTCCAGAAGAAATAACTGAGGTAATATTTGTAGGATTTAAAAGGGAGTGTGCAGGTACCTGAGGCAGTATGAACAAAGTAAGCTTTACCTATGAAACTCCATTGAGTGAACCTTGATAATATTCCCTAAACTCTTCACTTTAATTTTCCTTTTGTCTCTAAGTTCTGTGGCTCTACTTGTAAAATTCCTACAAAGAAAGAGGGTCTTAAAGTGCTTCCAGCTGGGCTAACACCTGAAGAAAAAAGATATCTCAGGAGATAACTGCAACTGAATACCCGCATCAAAAGAATTTGAGAAATTTCTGAACTTTAGTTGCTTATTCACATCATATCTTAGGCCTTTCACAGGATATAACTGTGACTAAAGGAGACCAAAAGGAAATGTTACTTTTCTATTATTTTTGCAATGCCTTTAAACAGGGAGACAAATCTAGTTCTTCAGATGTGTGGGAGCTGCCATTTTGAGTCAGCTGATGCAGTCTTTCAAAGTTAATCACTGAGCTCATACTGTCACCCAAAAAGCCTCTGGTGTTTTTTTTACTTCCCATTGAATAAAAGTTAATCAGTACAAGACACATAACACAATAAACTGCTTTGCCACAGAGACAGGCAGCAGACTTTTAATTCCCAGATTTTTAATTTGTTCTTGAGCATTTACAAGACTTAAAATCTTTCCAACTGGACTCTCCTAGTTTCTCTGTTTTCCACAGTATGGAGCACTCCAGTAGAACCAATCTATCTAACATTTAGCAATCCCTACCAAAAATCTGGTTGTGATAATGGTTTATAAATAAATTTGTTTGCTTCTTAGTCCTAGTCCCTCCTGACACTCCTGATAGATTCAATTTCCATGATGGCTAGGAGTTCTCCTTCTACCTCCATTTTAACAGGTATTTTTCTCCAATTTTTTTATGCCTACAGTTTTAAGGTACACTCCAAATATTAGAACTGTCATCATAAAATTTCAGGAGCTGGAAGCACTGTGGTATTGAACAGATAATAAACAATTATACTGCTAATTAGTTAGTTGCAGAGCCATAATCTGCAGTCTCCAAGGGAGCATTAGCACTTGCAAACCTATATCTAAGCGCATCTTTTACTCAGCAGCCAAGGTCATGTTTCTGGAGCTGTGATGGATGGCTTAGCTGTGCCTCTGCCAGCATTTCTTTCTGTGAGTCATAAGGGATGGTTGGAGAAGGCATCACTCAGGCTGTCAGCAGGCACCAGGGGCTCCAGAAGAAAGGTCGCTCTGCCGCCCTGCCACTGCACACTGGCTCCATTCCACAGAAGTGCTCCCTGAGGGTGCATCACCTGCTCTCCACTCAAGCTCTTTGAAAATCTGATGTTGTTTGCTGCAAAGTACACACAGCATATCAATGCCAGCAAAACACCAAATGTTCTGCAGGTACAAATATTTACCGGCTGTGGGAATGATTTCCTGGATGGATATCAAGAATTTTCCAATTTGCAAAGATCTCATTTTGAAGGGTTAGAAGGCCAGTAAAGGAATAGAGGGTGCTGTAAGAAATGGGGAGGAGTAATCTGAATTAACAGTTTGCTATGAGAACAGATACTAAATTAAAACTGCAGCATGAGGACACAAAGCTGTTTGCATGACATTCTGGAGTGAGATTTACAAGTAAGTAAGAACTGTTCTTGAATTTCAATCCTGTCTGGTCTCATTAGGAAAGGACTCTGGGTTGATTTTTACAGGAATCTGAAGTTTAAGGTCTTTACCCTCATGAGTTGTTGTACATAATAACATTTGGATCCAGATGGAAGTGTCGTTCCTTGATCATCCCTGTGTCATTTGCTTCTGAAAAATTCTGTTCAGCATCATCCCACTGTGAATAAGCTACACATACCCCAAACAAGCACTGATGATGTTTACTAAACACTATCAAAACTTAGTGTATGGAAGAGTGGAGTAGGACAAGGATTCTCAACAGAAGAAAAAATTACTGTGAGTGCATATCAGATCTTAAGAGTCAAATTCTCTGGACAAGGCAATATATCTTCCCTGGCAACCACAAAGCTATACAATGTAATTCTGTCTAAAACCAGCACAAGCAAACAAACAAACAAACAAAAAAAAAACAATCACTCTCAAACTGTTCCAGGAAACAGTTCATCTTTCTGACAGAAAGTTGTTCCATTTCCTCCTGTGTCTGAGCTCTCTGTCATCTGTGGCCACTCAATGGTCTGACACAACTTCCTCTGAGTTAGTGTTAGTTAGCCTAAAGGTTTCCAGAGAGATTATCTTCTGATCACAGACACTGTTACTTTCATATATACCTTTGATTTGCTTTTACTTTATAAGATAGATCTGCCATCATGTCAAAGTCCTTTCACTGCACAGCTCAAAGAATGTCATGCCACAAAAATGTAAAAGAAGTATTTTTTTTCAAACAGAAAGGACATAGAATTATTAATTTTAGAGTAGGTTATAAAAAACAGACTATAAAATAATTCAGTCTTCTAATGAAGAATATGGAAAGAAGAAAATGGACAGAAAACAGTCAAAATTGCTAATTTAGCACTTTTAATTTTCAAAAGATTTCGACATACAAAAAAAAAATTAATAAAAGTCACTCATCTCTCTCCCCTTAAAAAAGAACATGTCTGAAAGTTTAATGCCAGCTGAAACTGAATGTGATTAATTTAATCTTTTTATGTTAGCAAGAAAAGGGAAGGGATAATTAATTTACTATCCTCAGATACTCTGAATGACTCTAGTTTGTGATAAAATGTCAGAATGCATCAGAAATATAATTTTTAGAGCAGTATGTTTCAAAATTTTCAGACCCACTAGAGGTTACTCAAATGGCCATTTTCTGAGGAGAAACAGTGCAAAAATGAATTTCAGAACCATACTGGATTTTGTTAACACAGAAATGAGTTTAAGACAGAGGTGAAAATAAACCTCTGTGTGAAAATAAACCTACGTGCGTGTAACATGGTGAGCGGGACACAGAGGCGCAATATCTGTTCACTCCATTTAGAGCTGTGGTGGTTTAACCTGATTGGCCAATGTGTAATATTGACACTCGATTAAGCCAATGAAAGACATGGGTACGCCTTTGTGAATACACATTTTAAATGCGAACCGGGGAAAATTCTTTCTTCTGGTTTCCGCTGGGAGAAGAATAGCACGCGGGCCCGGCGGGCTCTCTCGGGCCGGGCCGGGCCGGGCCGGGCTGGGCTTTGTCTTGGCTGCAGCCCTGTCCGGGTCCAGGCCGGCGAGAAGGACAGAGGCCACAGGGCCCTGGGAGCAGCTGGGCCAGACCGGACCCGGCTCCGCCGAACCATGCGGCCTCGGGCCGGGGAGAATCGAAACTGGACCCGGCTCCGCCGAGCCATGCAGCCTCGGGCCGGGGAGAAGCGGGCCAGGCCCCGACGATTTCCAGGCTGGGGGAGGAAAGGACATCAGCCTTCTTCTCATCAGCCTTCTATCAGCCAGTTTCTTCAATAGAGAAACTTCTTGGCACAGCAATGGAACTTTCAAA
>WAAG01049219.1:10208-29420 GCA_013390105.1 Tichodroma muraria | reverse complement strand
ATGACACAATGAAAGGTAAATGTCACCAATCTTATGATTAAAAATACAATTAGGGAAGACTTAAAACTAATTCTGCGTTTGTTTCTTTTTCATTTTTTTCCTTTAAACTGTACCACATGTGCAAATATGCAAAACAGACAACTTCAGCTACAGAGGCCAGGGCATGGGCAGCCAGTGACCTCTGACAAGTGCCCTGCGAAACACTCCTGGTGCCAACAGCTGTGGCATGACCTTTATTTATTTATTTTGAAAGGAGAATGGTGTTAGAAGCAGAAAACAGGAGTCAAAAATCACATAAACCAGAACTGGAATAACCTTTCAAGCCATGTCTAAACCTGGAAACATCACAGGAAAAAGGTTCCCCCCAGAAATTTTCAAGGATTTTTTTTTAAGCCTGTTGTTTTTTGTTTGTTTTTTTGTTTGTTTGGGGTTTTTTGTGGTTTTCTTTTTCCAAATAAATTAATGACATAGTTACAGTTGACTAAGTTTTCATGAGGTGTTCTACTTAAGAAAATAATGTATAGCCACAGACAAGATAAAATATATATCTGCAGGAAATCAAAATGATTAGTCAGATTCATCTCCCAGATAAAACTTCAGCAACTTTCCTTTTTTTCCCTGATTTTATTGCATAATTCCTGGCAAAGTACCTTCCACAAACACGAATTTCTTCAGAGAACCTGAAATTTAAAGAGCAGTTTAGGGAACGTGGGGGAAGCAGAAAATCCAGGTCATGGACATGCCCCCAAGCTTGAGGGTGAGTTCAGCATCCCCAGTGTGAGCCTGCTCAGCACTAGAGTGGCTTGGACCTGATGCTACTGAGTTTAAATGATCCTCTTTACTTTCAGAGAGAGGTAAAAGAATATGAAAACCACCAGGCCGAGCTCAGCACTGCGCAGAAAACACCATTAGGGCTCGACTGAGGCCAGAGCCACCCCAGCTAAAGGGCTCTAAAGGAGCACCCTGAGAGCCTCTCTTCCAGAATTCACAGGGCTGGCACTTCCCTGCAAGCAGCTTCCCTGAAAATATCTGTTCCAGGATGGTGCTGGTTTCAGGAGTCAGGTGTATTGGTGTAAGAAGGGCTGGAGCTGCTCTCATTTTATCCATTTTGGTTGCAAACAAGCAGTGACCGAGAAGTGTTAAGTACAATTTCTCTCCTCCCCAGTCTCTCCAAAGCCAAATCGAAATGTCTTTCCCCAGAGGTTTGGCACTGACAGTGACAGTCATTACTCCTAATACTGAAAAACACTATCATCTCCAAAACTTATAAGATCTCTGCTTAGAAAAGAGAGATTCTGCAATCTACATCTCAGGGTTTTCTTACCATTTGCAGAAATCCATACCACACTGCAGCAGCAAAAGCTTCCTATCAACACCTGTGGATTTCAAACTGCAAATTAGGGACTCTATTTCTCTGCAGTATCACAACAGAAAAATAAAGCACCAGCAGGACACCAGATGTGAAATGGTAGAGTTTGTCTCGTCAAGAAAAAATTGGGTCCCGTCCAAGAGTAAGGGAAAATCGAAGCTTCTACAATTTGTGTAATTCTGCTCTATGTGAGGTGGCCTATTCATGACTCCTATTTTCTCTTTACCTAAACAAAAATAGGTTGCTGAAATTAAAATGTAATTCAGCCACAGACAGTTAACAAATGGAGATTTGTGTCACAGCACTAGAGCAGTTATTTTCCCACTGCAAAAATATGCTCCTTTCATTTTCCTTTGGGTGTTCAGATAGGTGCACATTTAGGAACATATAATCTGTCTGTGTGACTGTATGTAGGAAGACATTGAGTAAAAATGTCATTTAAATAGGATCAGAGCTGCTTTCGAGCTGCTTGGAAGACTGAAAACGTTACCTAGGATTATTTAATACATGCACATTTTGTAACTGCACATAATTACTTACCTGACAGTAAGACAGAACCTACAACTTCATAAACATAGGAAAGCTGCTGTCACAGCTCTTCTATCTCCACTATTTCTCCTTCGGCAGATAGAAAATGGCTAAATTATCTTTCTCATCCGTGGCAAACCTAATATGAGCTCTCAAACCCACCACATGCTGAGGAGAAAATACAGCCCAGGTGCCCCTGGTTATTATTAGCTGTCATATTTTTTATTCTAAAAGGTCTGTAAGACTTCATTATCTGATTTTACAGTGGTACTTTACTGGTAACGAGTAAAACCAGGTAAAGAAACACAAAGAAGTGGAATTGTGCACTCGGGGAGGTGCAGACTGGCCATCCTGGAGAGGGTTCTCCAGAGCAGACAGCTGGGGTTCAAACTGCGGCCAACCCACCTTTACACCTGTAAATCAAAGCTAAACCTGTGCCCTGGGAGCCATCCCCAGACTGCAGGAATTTATAGGAATGTGCAGGGTCACAGTTTTTCTTTTTTCTAATACCTCCGCCTGTCTGCAACAACCTAACGATGTTCTTCATGCTGAAGCTTTCTTAGCTTTGCTCCTCCTTTCCTTTTTCTCTACTTACATTTTTCCCCAAATAGGTTTGTCCACTCTTCGCATACTTTCGTCCCCTCTCACCCAATTTGCTCCTTTTGCACTTTGAATTCTATCTGCTTGTCTGACCTCAGATTATTTTTACTGCCCTTTCTACAACCTGGCATTTCATATTGTCTTTTCCACGTCTGTCCATACTCATTTTAAGCACTAAGTTGTACTTTCCTTTCTACAGCTTTCCAATGTGATTCCAAATTGAAGAGAGAAGCAATAGCCTCAAGACATTAAAACCCATCCATTTAAACTTGATCATAGAGAAGGCTCTGTAATGTGAAGTTCACATCTTTTTTTTATGGTCTCTTTTCCCCTGGAACACCTATGCAGAGAAATATCACGGTAGAATAAAAAACTCATCATTAAACCCCAGAATGTGTGAATATGGAGGCAAGCCAAAACATAAATAGATATTTGGCTTTTGGCAAGATAGTATTTGGCATTTAATACATCAAGAAGTAATCTGCATTGTATTTATTCAGCTGAGCATTTAAGGTGCATTTGAATGTGAGAGTGATAAATAGAGAGGAGTTACACAAACTGCAATCAAACTGTGTGCTATTCTAGGCCTCAGAATTACTAAAATGAAAATACAAGCAGAACAGAATTACTAAAATGAAAATACAAGCAGAACAGGGGGGGGTTTCCTATAAAGGATGCTTTGGGTAATACCTCTAAGGGTTTATTTGTAGGTGCAATTCTTTTTCTCCCAGTGGAAAACTGCACCTCTGAGGTAGCTCTCACAAAATCTCATCCATGTGTGGTACAAGTCTATGTATGAGATTACTTTTCCCATTCATCTTTTACAAAACCTCAAATGCAATCCAAAAAATTCCAAAGCTGGCTGGTAACAAGACAGTTCAATCTTTTACAAAACCTCAAATGCAATCCAAAAAATTCCAAAGCTGGCTGGTAACAAGACAGTTCAACATTCACACAACCCACAGATCAGGCACTGACCCAGGCAAAATTCCTGTGATAGNAGTAATTTTTTCGAGTGTTATACTGTCATTTATCTGTGGTCCAGCCAGTAACTGGATTGCAGCTTTGTGTCTTCCCTTGACTCCAGGTGCACTAATTGCCAGATATTTACATGTTGCTTGTCACTTATCATGTGTTTAATCTCATGACCTTCAGGGGACAGATGTTGAACAGCTGCTGAGGTGTACAACCTTCTGTATTGTAAGCAAATAGGTTTGCATTTCTGCCTGGGATTTCAATCTTTATCTTTCTGAAATATAACATTTGCCATTAATATATGAGAGGATATTCCATATTGTATTTATTTTCAAATGCAAGTTAGTGTTACTCAGAACATTAAAATCTAGGAAAGTTTTTTTCTGCAACCTTCTCAATCAGTTGCAGGGGCTGAAAGCAGAATTTTCTGGAGATGTTTTGGCAGCAGCTGTTCCTCTGATTTGCTTTCTCTAGCTTATTATGCATTGCAGTCAGTCCTACAACCCCTTTTCCATAGATTTACTTGAATTAAAATGCCCAAACTTGTTTGCGTTCAACTTTTTAACAAATGGATGTTGCAGCCTCTGAGGCAAAAGGAAAAGAAGTGTTGATACACATCATTGTATTTCTCTAAGGAGAAAGAAAGGAAATTGTCCACTGACTGAAATCCCAGTTTGTCCTTGCTGGTGCTAAGGGCACCTGGATTTCTGAAGCCCAGAGCTTTACTTTGCAGGAGCCTACAGGTTAGACCTGCAGCTGCAGAAATGGAGCAAGATGCTGAGTGCTCATTGAGGTGTGGGACATGGATAAATTCAGGCAGCCAAGCCACAGCCAAATCCACAGGACACTTTCATGGTCTCCATCACAATGTTCAATGTTTGCCCCACAAGACAAGTGCCCTGATGTCAGTGAGTTCAATACAGCTGTGGTACTTAAGGCTGTGACTTCTTACACCCTCCTGCAACCCTGTTAACTGCTGAGTTTGTTAGGGCTAAGTAATACATCTTAAACCAAACACCACAACATCCACTCCATGTTTAAAGTGATATAACAACTGAGCACAGTTTATAAAGAAATGAAGAAAAGCATATTTAAGGGCAACACATTGTGAGAGACTATTGGAGCTTGCCTGTGAGTGCCTGCAGTAAGGACATGATCACTTTGCTGTTGCTATTTTTAATTGTACTCTTGTTATCCTAGAATGTGAACAAAACTCTACATTAAAATATTAACATTTCATTTCCAGCACCACCCCACTGCCTTCATCCTCTAATGCTGATGCCTTTAAGGTGATATAACTCGTTGATCTTTGGGCAATAAAATACCCCAAAACACTGAGCAGTAATGATCTCACAGAAGGCAGAAGCACCATCTGACAGAGCCCAGAGAGCGCTGTGGGGCACAGGGGGCACCGAGGGCCCTGACAGGGGAAAGCTGCACCCTCAGCAAGCACAGAGCCCCTGCTGGTGGATGTGCTACTGCTCACGCCCTGAGACTGGTCCATGATGTTCACTACAATTAGACGTTCACTGCAGAACTTCATGGCTTGTATGGATGAATAGAGGCTTGATTAACAAGCTACAGACTAAATGGAAATATTTCTGAGGCTGATGTTTCTGAAAATTACTAATGGAGTTTAGTTAAGTAATATTTCCTGTTACTAACTGGCAAGAGGGAAGCAGATCATACACAGTCATATCTCTAAGGAGTACATGGGATGAAAGAGATGAATATCCTTATCCAGTCCTGTGGTCTGTGTGTGGGTATTTACAGTAATAAATCTCTTGTCAGAAAGCTTTTGCATTCGATCTCTCAGCATCTGTACTGCTGCTACAAGTCTTACCCTGCACGTGTTTTGATTTTTTTTCTGTTTTCTTCCCTTTTTACAAAAAGGTCAGAAGCCAACTCACACATTATCGTGTTGAGAGGCAGCTGCTGCCAGCTTCACCCTCCTCTAAGTCATGTAACACTGAGGTGATGACAGGCAGGAGCTCACACACCCCACGCTCTGGCAACTGTGTCCCTCTGTACCTTCCCGTGTCACTTTAAAACATGGAAGTGGAAACAGAGTAGAAATCATTTTCTGAAGTTCTGCTGGGCATTAGAAATCTATCTTTTAGAATAATGAACAACGTGCCACAGAATATAGAACACATCTTGCTTTGAAAAACAGCACCAGAAAGTAAGGGATGGCAAGGAATTTGGAGAAGGGAATTAGACATCCCACTGTTCCACCTGAAATAGGATGCAGTGGAGTAGGATGTAGAAGAAAAGCTGTCTGTACAGAGTGATTTCAACAGTAGCTGAACCATCCCAATGGCTTCCCCTGGGCAAAATCCCCCTTTTAATCCCCTCTTTATAATGATTAGTGACTCATCTGCACAGATACAAGACGGGGAGAACCTGGATCTTCAAGAGCACTTCAGGAAAGGATGCAAACACTGAAACAGTGACAGCTGGATGGCACAGAAAGGACAGGAACAGAAAAAAAATGCAACAGGAAGAGGAAAATCAAGGTCATTAAATCACTTTTACCAAGATAATACCTGACCAGAATCTAGACCCAAATCAGTTCTATCACAGCGCCAAGGAAAAAAGCCAGAAAAATAGCAAGTATTACACTGAAGCGTTTATAACAAGAAACAAAAAAACTTTCCTACATCACTCAGCTTTTCAGGGAAATGGAGACCAAACAGGGACTATATAGAATGCAGCAATTAAAAAATTGGAAGTTTGGATGCAGAAGGTGATAACCTTGGGGAATATATTAAACAGAAAAAAAGCTGCAAGAAGGGAGTTTTGCTTCGTCTAGATTAAAAGAAGTATCAGCTAGTTGTCCTGAAGTAACTAAAAAGTCACTGCAAGAAGAGGCAAATAAACTGCTCTCCAATGCCAGCTCACAAGATAATTAGAGACAATAATCTTGATCTGACAAAGACGTATAGTTCATGCATCTCCTCTCTGAATATTATGGATTATGAAATTTAGACAAAACCTGCTTGTATAATGTCACAGGTTCATTTATTCTGCCTTCAAAGAATGTGATAATATAGGAAACCTCCCAGCCTCTAACTTAAATCTCTACTCCTTTTCCATACAAACTAGACAAGGTAGAACAGGTGTGGATCTATGTAACTTATCTCCAGGCTGTGAGATATATAAGAACAAAACAAAACCAAAAATGCTCATGAAAATGTTCCAAGTGCAAATCCAAAAATTACAATGCTAGCAAGTATTAAGATTCCTGTGTTGTCTTAAATTATCCCATGATATGAGCAATCAAAATTCTTTGATTACATCCACGCTGATTATTATTTTGGAACACCCTCCTCGTGCTCTGAGGAGTGACTGCTGCTTCCTTACATAATGTGCTGCCTCACACCCTCCGATAGAGATGCGTTTTGTCCAAATCCTGCTCGGAATGCAAAGCTGTTCATCTCTGAACAGGCGCTTACCAGTGTTCACACCTCTGTCTCCGACTGCTTCCCAGACGTTAATGAATTCTTCTTCACAAAATCCTCCCAAGCTTAAATGAAGTGAACCTCCCACAGAATTTAAACCACAATTTTAAGCCTATCCCGTAATTATGACTGCTCAACTTGAGCTTGATGTTGCAGAGCCTGATTCTGCCTGTGACGCTGAGACATTATATTTTAAAAACCTCATCCCAAATCACAGGCAGTTCAACAGAGCCAAAACTTCTGCCTGAGGACAGGGGTGGCTCACCAAATATTATTTATATATATATATATATATATGTATAATTATATTAAAAATACATAAGCAGAAGTGTCTTATAGGATATTGGGCTAAAATAATTCACCAGCAAAAGACAGGAATCCTCTGCTAAAGTCTTGGATATCATACACAGACAGACGCAACATGCATTATGTAAGTAGCCTCATTTCAGCAACTGAACAGTCTCAGCTGTTCCCTGAATTGAGTATGACCTGTGGGCATTCAAACCTCTCAAAATAAGCTGCCAGCATATTGAAAGTTTAAGCATGCATACAAATCCCAATATTAAGATTTCACTTTCAAAAAAGTTAGAATATAGTTGAGTTTCTTGAAGTGACAGCTGCAAACACCAAAGTATTGTGATCTACTAAAATATTACTACATTCAGAAAACTCTACACGACAAGTAACAAAACAGTAAGTTAAGAAAGAGATTCATACACGAAAACAAACAAACAAATAAATCCTTGAGCTTTCAGAAGATGCAATGTTTTCACATCAGTAAACCATGTCAGACACTCAGGAATCCAAACAAGAACTTGGCTTGGTGTAGTCAACCGATTTCTGTTCCAATTTAAATATTTTGGTTCAAGGTCTGATTTTCTGTTGAAAGCAGTGTAATCCCTGTTGGGAATGCAGTTTGCTTATTCTCCTCTCCTCCTGCTCAGCCAGAGTAGCTGTGCCAGCAGAAAGTACACTGTGTTTCCATTCTGCTGGAGGAGAACAGCCAAGAGGTGGTGTTGCGCAACTCCGGGGTCTGGAGAAGTCTGTCAGCAAAACTGTGTGTTTGTAAAACTTACAAAGCTCTCAGACTGCAAGCAGTGGTTTCTCAGCATGTAAAAAAGACAGTGAGTTTCAAATAGCCTACTGTTAATAGGGTATTTTCATTTAATACCTGTTGAATAAAGATCCCTGAGGGCTTTGGTTTGGGGTTTGTCAATTTGCTGTCAAATCCCAATGAATAAAAACGATCTGAACAAAACCGAAGCAGAGACAGTGAGATTATTTTTTAACTCAATGGCCTTTTCCTAGACTTCCCTATGCTAAAAGTTTGCATCCTCAGCGAGCTAATTACGCATTGATTCAAAGTAAACAAGTTTTCAAGTGCCAGCCTGGACACTGCCCAAACTCCTAAATTCTATTCCTTAGAAACACCAAGACTGAGGCCAACTGCAAATTTGGACCGAGTTTTTTGTGTGCACATTAATATGTTTGTGTGTGAAAATGAACCAACTAGCTCAAGCTAACCGGTAATGAGCAAACATAAAAAGGTTTAGAAGTTTCTAGCACAGAGCATATTCATTTCAGAAACAAGAGAGAGCCAGTGCTCCAACACTTTGATGACGTTTCCTGGAGTTTTCAGGACGGCAAAGCAGAAATTAATTCTCCTAGCACCGTAGGTTGACACAGTTGTGTGTTTCAATAGATAACTTTGGGCAGCTTATTTAACAGCTCCGTGGCTGACCAAACACAACCAGGAAATTGTGCCAGCGAGTTGGAAAAACGCATCTCTAAAGAAAAGCTGCTCCTCACCCCCAGTGTCCAAAACTGCCCACCGGAGGCGGCAATTTGCCCTCTCAAGCACCATGTGAGAAAGCTGCTCGTGCTGCTTTATGAACACAAACCTAAACAATTCAACTTACAATTTAACCATTCAAATCAAGGCAATTCCTAAAAAGTGAGCCTGCGGGTAGGAATTGTTGCATGTGTTCCAGGATAAAATTTTGGTATCAAAATACCTTTAAAATCCAATTTACAGTTTCATTTGCAGCAAATCCTCTAAAAGGAAAAAACAACACTTCCTAGAATTTATATTTTGACCCATTTTCCTTAAAATCTCTCAGATTCCTTCAGGTCAAGAAACAAAACAAAGTTACTTTGGTAATGATTCAGCCATACTTTATAAATAGCAGCACTGAAACATTAGTAAATAGAATTATTGACATTTATTCTTCTAGCACACCATTTTTAGCATTATAAGCTTACGGACCTGCACACACACACATCCTGGCGTGAAATCCAAGGCTAAACATCCCTTCCAGACAGATAGTCCAGGGTGTCCCTAATGACAGACTCCAACTTTTACATCAGTTATATGCTAAGGTTGCCTCAGACTTGAATTTTTTCCTCTATTTACTAGTATCTGCTAATTAAAATTATTTTTACTGTTCTTTCTTTAATAAGAATTAAAATCTACCTTGCTAATCTACCAGTCTTTTATAGGAATAGTATGGATTTTCTCTTCTAGAATAGGTTACCACAGTTCCTGAAAGTTTTACACAGGCTTTTATTTTTTATTTTTTTTTAATTTCCTATTAATATCTCCAGATTTCCTCCAGCTTTTGTCTGTCTTCCACCTGCGGTGTCCTNCATGGTTTGCACAATTTTGCACTACTGTAATACTAAGACAGTTAAAAAGCACAAGAAATATGTGGACTGCACTAGGAAATCAGATTTGGAAAACTATAACACCATAATACACCAGCTGTATTAAACATGAGCTTTTAGTTCCTGTTTTAATTCTGTTAATTTTAGAGAAAAAAAAATAAAAATCTCTATCACTATCTATATACACACAAATATTTTAAAGTCCAGAATAATATANATCTACCTTGCTAATCTACCAGTCTTTTATAGGAATAGTATGGATTTTCTCTTCTAGAATAGGTTACCACAGTTCCTGAAAGTTTTACACAGGCTTTTATTTTTTATTTTTTTTTAATTTCCTATTAATATCTCCAGATTTCCTCCAGCTTTTGTCTGTCTTCCACCGAAGGGGTCATGCTGCAGCTGAGCTCCAGCAAGGCATGTTCACGCTACTGAGCATGGCAATGAGGCCACTGACATGCAAGAAACCTCAGGGAAAAAATAAAATTGGGAAATCAGTATATATTTAAAAAAATTAGCCATCCATGTAATCAGCCCTGAGAAAACAGCAGTTCCGTCAGGATGATATCATCATACTGCTGATGAATTAACTGAATTGACTGAATTCATCACTTTTGTTACTCTGGGTGGTTCTGGTTAATCCAGAGCAAGAGTAATGAACTCAATGATCCTTTTGGGACCCTTCCAACTCAGAATATTCTATGATTTAGTGTTTTTATGCTTCAAACACGGCATGTGCACTGGCAGTTATTTATCTTGTGGGAAGAAGGAAAAGAATGACAGGACAAGAGCTCATTAGAAAATTCATGGTTTGCACAATTTTGCACTACTGTAATACTAAGACAGTTAAAAAGCACAAGAAATATGTGGACTGCACTAGGAAATCAGATTTGGAAAACTATAACACCATAATACACCAGCTGTATTAAACATGAGCTTTTAGTTCCTGTTTTAATTCTGTTAATTTTAGAGAAAAAAAAATAAAAATCTCTATCACTATCTATATACACACAAATATTTTAAAGTCCAGAATAATATATCTTAAAATAAATAAATAAATAAATAAAAGAGTCCTAAGCAGCTATATTTTCTGTTCAGCTCTTCCACTCATGCAGTGCTCTAATTTATATCAGGACCTGTCTTCAACATAAATGGCCTTACAGTAGCTGGATAGATTATAAGACAATCAGGTAATTAAAAAAAATAAAATAAAAGGAGACTTCAAATGGACATGAACATAATGTCCATGCATTATGGAGCCTGAAATTCCCATTTATATTCTCATTCAGAAACAAAGTGGCCTCAATTCTCTCCAGTTTAATTGCTTTCAACTTGAAGAAAATCACTGATAGGGTGACTTAAATCATGTAGCTTTTGCTTGGACATCTCAGCTATTGGAAAAAAAAAAAAAAAGAAAAATTCTAATTCATAGATCCGTGGTAATTTCAGTATAAGAAGAGCATTTTGAGCAGAAGCCAGGCCGAGGGCGAGGGGTGTGAGGACAGGACAGGCAGCAGTGATCGCTCCGGCCGAAGCTCAGTGGGATCAGGCAAGGGGCTCCCGCAGTGTATTCCTGCTGTGGCCGCTCGTTGCCCTGGTTTGCTGAGGCGGTTCTGATGTTCAGCGCCCGAAAGCAGCGGGCACAGCTGGTTTGGGAGAGGGAGAGGCAGGGCTTTGGCAGCTGGTCTAGGAGATGGAGAGGCAGGGCTTTGGCAGCTCAGCTCTCCGGGAGAGCCCGAGCCCCCTGCGAGAGGCACGGAACCCCTTCGGGCTCCTCCGCACCTAACTCCGGATAAGTGAAGAGGAAATGTTTTACTGACTTACAAGCTTTGCTTTCTTTTTTTTTCTTTTTTGTCTTTTTATAAACCACAGCTATCATGCGATTCCACAAATGTTTTTGTGTTCCCATTGATTTTTTTTTCCATACTTGCTGACACTACTCAAATATTGTTCCTCTTAGCAGCAATATGTGAAATCCATTACTGGGCACATGCTGCATGAGAAAAAAGGCTCACTCTAGTTCATGCTTCATCAGTATTACTCTAGTTAGCTTTTTATTCTCCAGGCAATATTGCTATAATTCCAAGCCTCAGAACATCAGTTCTGAGCTATTCTAATAACACTGCCAGTGTTCACTTTGCCAGCTCTTTCACAAAAGATTATTAGGAAAAAATACATCCTTTATCACTGCTATCAGCACCTGTTTTTTCTCTGAATGCAACTTGGTTTAGCACCAAACACAGCCCAACTTCAGTGTATATACAGAAGACTGGGTATTAATTATACTCATCCATTTTTATTTTCAGCAATGTTTGAGTAATGAAAAGGTGTGCACAATAACAAACACACATCATTACTTGAGAACATCCATGTACCAAACTGTTCAAGCCTATTCTATTTTTAGTTTTGACTATATTTGTCACTTTGATCCAGACCAATAACCTGACATTGTTCATGTGTTCCTTTTTAATGCAGTCAGGTCACATGCTTGGTATTTTAATTCTTTCAGTTCTGTCAGCGACTCTGAGTCCTTCTCAACTGAGTTAGCTGACTTTTTCATATAAGCTCATATATTTGCATATTCATAAATCAAATTTTGTTTATTTTTTAGTTTGCTGGAAAAAAGAATCATAATTTCTCCTATCTTCTGTTTGCACATGAATGCAGAACCATCTCATTATTTTGGGAAGGAGAGCAGGTGTGACAATACTCCTTGCTTCTTTTTCTTACCAAGAGCAGCAGCCACAAGGTTTCACAATGAGCAGACCTGTGTAGCTGCATTGGAATTGAAGATTCAAGGGAGAAAATATCCAGGGGGAAATGCAAAGGTGAAAGAGTTTTCTGTCTCAGTTTACTTACAACAATTAAAATTCAAAGATGGAATAGTATAGAATTGGAAGCAGTTTTGTAAAACCTGAGTTCAGACAATTTTTTTTTTCCATAATTTTCTTGCAAGTGTTTGAGCTAAAGGGATAATAAAAATGTGGAAATCATTTTGAAAGAGAGTTTCGAGGTTTTTCTTTGATTAAGTATCTTTGCTTCTCTTATTTTGGCTCCTCTATTATACTATATCCAACTGTTCACAGCCTGAAAGAGATCTTGGAAGGGGAGGATGAACAACAAAATATGAATTCTTAATGAAAACTTTCATATTATGATTAGTTACTACAAAGTTTTTTTGTGTTTTTTGGTTTGAGGTTTTTTTGTTTGATTGTGGGTTTTGTTTTTTTGTTTTAATGAAGCAGATTCCTTTTCAGGTCATCTTTAAAACTTTTTGAAGTGAGTGGATCTTATATGTATCTTACAACTCTTTGAAAATCTTTGTGACAAGAAAAGGAACTGAGCTCTTTTAATAATGGCATGCTATTAAACCACTAATGATTTGGCTGTTTAAAAGCAAGCTTTAATGATTATAACTCTCCTCTTTGATCAGCAGAAAATGGTGACTAATCTGAGAGAAAAAAAACCCCAAAGTTTTAAGACTCAGAGTCTCTCCTAAGCCTAGTGACTCCTATAAAAGCTCAAAGGCAAGAGAGTAAAAAGAGAATAAAAGAGACAGCAGACAATAAGTGCTGATGTTTTATTTTTACTCTGAAATACTCTCCTGTCTAAATAACAATGAAGCAAATAAAGAAAAAAAATATATGGTTTGACCTCCCCTCCTTTTTGAATTTATACTCTTCCTCCACTGCAAGAATTTTCAACTTCTCTCTGATACGTCCAGGCAAATATGAGGTGAATTCAAACTCTATTCATTGTGCCTAACACAGGTTGTATTTATGGTTTGATTTTTTCTTTTTTTGAAAGACATAGGTACAGAAAGAGAAGAAAAACAAATTACTGTCAATTAATTTGTTTCAGAAAGGTCTCCCTTCACCCCCCACCAGCTGACTTGCTCTTTGCTGGCTGCTGTGGATTTACTAATGCAGCATTTCAGGGCTGGCCTCGGGTTCTGTCCCATCAAACATTCTTCAGAGACCTCATCCATCTTTTGTCCAAAATCCTTCCAAATAGGGCAGCTCTTACTGGATTACAGGTCTACCCATGATGCCAAACAGGTCGAGTTGTCAGCCCCTAAACTCTTCCTACTCTTCAATCTCTGACTCATTAAAGACTGTTTTCCATCCTCTGTGAGGGCTTTTCCATACCCCAGGCACTGCTCCCTGATAAGGAAAACTTTTCATTCAATGATGCACAAAACATTTCCCATTCCCTTTGATTTTTAATGAAAAGTGCTCGGTGGACCTTGCATTGCATTTTGGCTTGACAAAAAAAAAGCAAACATCCCACAAGGATGATCACACATAGCTTGAGAATGAACGCTTGCAACAGCACCTAAACACAACCTGGATGACAACAGGGCTCACATGACCAACCCCCAATTTCCTCCTCTTATCTCTACCAGACTTCAGAGGTAGAAGACATTCAAAACTAAAACAAAAACAAAACAATCAAAAAACCCCCAAAAACAACAACAAAAAACAACCCCAGAATTAACTCTTATGATTTTTCTCCTAGATTCCTCAACTATAGTATTTTAAAGCTGCTGTTCTTGTACAGAAGTCTGAATTTTAAAATGTCTTCTTACCCCCTTGCTTCCTCCTGTCTTCTGAAATTTTAGTTTGAGGCAAATTTCCCTATTGTGTTTCACACAATGACATTATGTATTTTTAATTATCATTATTATTTTCATACTGTGGCTTTGATTTCAGCCACAGAAGAAATTTGTGCTTGGAATCTTCAGAATCAAAGGGGAAATCCACAGAATCATATTTTTATATTTTTTTCTCAGAACCAATTTCTGAGATGATAAAGTAGACACCTTCAGCTATTAATTCTTCACTTGTTTCCCTTGTTCCCCTTTGTGAATCCCAGAAGTATCAAATGATTTCTATCACAGACTTAAAATGCTACAGAAAATTTTTTTTTTACCGTTGTACATTTGCTTGTTTTTTCCTGACTCACTAACATTACCAAGAAATGGTACATAACACCACAGCACATTAATAGCTGTTGTTCTTCAAACATCATCATAACACAATCTCTTCTTGCATGCATTTACAAATGTTGTGTGAAAGAAATAAGCAGAGCCTGTGGTTTTGTTGTGTTTTTTTTTTTTTTGTATTTCTACACCATAGCGAAAGGAAAAGCCGATTAAAAGATTTATTCAAATATTTACATGACACACACTGTTGCAGTATTAAAATGTGAGCTTGTTCCTTTTACAAATCTCTTTAGAAGTCTTTTCTCCCCTTTGTTCCTAATGCAACTTTCAAATGGCAGTCACAAGTTTCAATGACTCCAGGCTGTAATTGTGCATCCCCTCTGCTTCTTCTCTTCCCCCTCCTTGTTGCCTCCCCCTAACTCCACCTGCTTTTTATATTGACCTGTAACATGCACTGGCAGCCCAGAAAGCCACCCAGGTCCTGGCAGCATCACAAGAACAGTGGGCAGGTCAAGGTGAGACCCCACCTGCAGAGCTGCCTCCAGCCCTGGGATCCTCAGCACAGGAAGGACATGGGGGTGCTGGAGTGACTCCTGAGGAGGTCACAAAGACGCTTCAGGAGCTGGAGCCCCTCGTCTCTGGAGCCAGGCTGGGAGAGCTGGGGGTGTTCAGTGTGGAAAAGGGAAGGCTCTGGGGAGACCTCAGAGCCCCTGCCAATGTCTAAAGTGTCTCCAAGACAGCTGGAGAGGAAACTGGGACAAGGGATGGAGGGGCAGGACACAGGGATTGGCTTCAAACTGAAGGAGGGCAGAGTCAGATAAGATACTGGGAAGAGATTTGTCCCTGCGAGGAGGTGAGATTCTGGCACAGAAGGAGCTGTGGCTGCCTCACGCCTGGAAGTGTCAAAGGCCAGGTTGGATGGGGATTGGAGCAACTTCAGATAGCAAAGATGTCCCTGCCCATGGCAGGGGGTGGAACTGGATGAGTTTTAAGGTCCTTTCCTACCCAAACTATTCTGGAATTCTATGATGATTCCATGGAGGTTCACGCAGGAGGTGTCTAAGCCATTTCCTTACTCCCATTACTGCTCCACACTCTGTTCCACACATCCTTCCACATGCCAGCCTTCTCTGCACATCCTTTTTGCAATCTCACCCCATGTAACCTCTAGTCACATATCTCCTTATGTTTGAACAGTTTTGTCAATGGATGCTACACCAATACTCTCCACATTTCAAACCTTCTCCTTAAAGTTCATCTTTTTCCATAAGCCTGGGAAATAAAGTAAAAAGTTATGGATGGCATCCCCAAAAGCATCACAGCCATCAGTACAAGCTGCACATTTCTGGAACCAGGAGTAGCCCCGAGGTTGCAGTCTCACATGCTCTTCCTGTCCTTTCCTCATTTTCTGACATTCCCAAAGAAAGCAGAAAATGAGTATGAGGAGAAATTGTGACATCCTGATATTTACGTTACTCCATGAATATCAGATGCCTGAGCAGCAAGACCAGGACTGAAGTGTTGGGAGAGAGCTGCAGCACATCCCCCTGCTCCAAGGCATTCTTGCTTTATAAAATGGTGCAGTACATTCTCCATGGCCATTGTGGTGCAGTAGAAGACAACAATTTACCTTGACCACTGGAGGCAATTAAGTAGACGTATTTACAGAATAAATATGAAGATGTACACAGTTAGCATTCCACAATATTAATTCCTAATGTTCCTGAGTGCATTCAGATATCGCATAGCTTGAACAACAGGCTTCTAATGCTTCTTATTAAATACAAAGAGATGCAGAGCCATAAAAAAAATAAAATGCTCTGTGTAAAGGTATTTAGCTGGTTGTGGCAGAGCTGGGAGAGAATCTAAATTTGATCTATCCTCTTGTGAGTTTTAAATGTGGTACCATCCCTATCGTCAATGTCTGGTGATCAAAGTCTCATGAATATGCCAATGGAATACTGGCTGGAATACTTTGAAAACCATTCCCCATGAGTACAGCAAACCTGAACTGAGGATCTCAGCTAAACCCATTCTAACTCAGCTTGCATTTGTTTCGTGTTGACAGTCAGCAGCACCATCATCAATTTTACACCAATTTCATGGCCCAGCAAAAGTAATCACTTCTGTTCCTTGACCACTGAAGAAAAGAAGTCCTGTATTAAAATTTATCAAGGTTATGAACTGCAGACATGTGGATCCAAACGTCTTAGTTCAAAGGCATTTGATAGATAATATATTATTGTAAAACAATTTATTCTCCCTCTCTGTTGCCAATTGCCACTATATTTTCTACTCTCCTTGTCCCAGCTTTTCCTTCAATCCATGTTTCACGGCCATGTCTGGGCTCTGAAGTGCTCCCAGTGATCAGTGGAGACACATTCTCTGTCCCTGGAAATGCTGTCTTTATCACAGGTCTGATACTTACACTGTGCTACTCTTAATTGACAATTAGTTGATATATGAGATAAGTACCAGCACTGCAAAACCCCTAACTGGGTAAGTTACCAGTTCACAGGGGGAAGCAGGTATTTTTCTGGTGGGCGTGCATTAGACCTAATCTGGAATAACCAAAACATCAAACACAGTTCAGATTAAGTGCTGAAATCCTGCCAAAGTAACATGCTTAGATGAGAAACATAATAAATGTGGCTCTTCAAGAGCTGTATGAATAACAGAATCTTTTCTCAACTTCAAATTCAGCTTTATGAGAATAAATTTTTATGAAAAGTTCTTTCTGTACTCCCTGTACGATATGAAAGAAGCTTAGTAGCTCAAGTTCCATTGTAAGCTCATAGGAGAATATATCAAACCATCACCATTAAACATCTAACAGAACTTGCAGGCGCAGAGACGCAAAATTAACCACACTCAGAAAAGATATCCTTGGGGATATCATTTGGAATGAGCAAATTTTCCACCATGCCTTGGTTGCTTTATGGATAAAAGCAGAATTTCTGGTTCACGACACACCTAAACTCCTAACACACGGACGTGAACATGCAAGAATAGCAGGGCTTGACCCTGTGCTACTCTGGGAAGTTTATCACAGACATAAAGGCTCAGGATCACACTCTGAATTTCTTAGCATTGGAAATGGTCTCTTCTGTGGGAGCAGCAACTCATTCCGAGGTCAATTGGCAACAGAAGTTTTAGTATGGATGATTTTGTGATTTTTTTTTTTCTTTTTTTTAATAAATTAAGCCCACCAAGTTACACAGACAGCAATATCACCCCCTAAAACTCTGACACCAAAATAAGTCTCAATTACAATCAGAAGGAAAGAGTTAAAAGAAAAAAAAGAAGGATAGAAAAGAAAAGATCAGTAGATTTTTAAATAGCCAGAATGTTTTTTCATTATCTCTTTGCATTTTGGATCAAAACCCAGTCAAAAGCTAACATAATTAATATATAAATTGGGGTTTAGCAGTTAAAATGTATGTTAGGTATCCAATTAACAGAACAACATACATCAGAGAATTAATAAAAAGGCAAAAAACCCAATGAAATAACTGCTGAGCTGCAAAACACGTATTCTGAGAAAATTTTCCACAGTGTTTTCACCACAAAATAAATGGAGATTGCTTAATAAGAACCACACTGTAAAATATCATGATCACTTGTGGCCTTTCCTATAGGCCAACACTTCCCTGTCCCTAGAACAGCCACTCTTCACCTTGCACATGGCACTGAGCAGGTGACTCTGCGGGCAGGAATGGTTTGTAGGTGGCAGATAACAAGTGAAGGAAAACAGTCTCTCATTTTTCTGTCCCTCTTCACAAAACCAAAGGCTTGGGAACAACTCCTACATCCCTGACAGATAAGATTAGCTAATGGCAAGCTTTGGATTCATCCAGTAAATCCAGCAGAGAATATACAAGTAAAGGCATAGAAAAAAGGCTGCTGTCAGCAAATTTGAAAGCTTCAAGTTCTTTCAGATCAGAACTTGCAGAAAATCAATTTTACATGAATTTTTATTTTTCTTTTAGAACAACTCTGCAGTCAGATCAAGTCAAGCTTACCATCTGCTGCAGAGAGAAATACAGCTATACTCATGATCACATTATCAAAGTCCTTTGTAAACTTTGCATGCAAGCTGCTCCTGTCAGAATTGAAGTCATTGTGATAATGCCTCTTAATATTCATTCAGGCTTTAAATAAAGACTGACAAAAGTCCACATATGGATGACAAGCTGTTCTACTGTAAATATTTTTGTATTTGTTGAGAAGGGGCTTATGGCAGTTTAGGACATATTCCATCAGGGATTTTGGTCTGAACTACTTACTGACTAATAAAACAAAAAAAAACAAAAACAAAACAAAACAAAAAAAAAATAAAAAATCATTGTTCAAAACTCCTCATCAAAATTTAGTTTTAAATTAACTTAATCCCATTCCTTCTCCTATTTAGATATGCTTTTACATCATTATTCCTTAAAAACTTTTCCCAGCTGTTGGATTTCACAGATTGGAAGACATTTAGTACTCTGTATTTGAAGGTAGGCTTAATTCCCAACTGGCACTGAATGTAGCTATCTATGGAACAGAAAGAGCAAATACAATGTAACTTTACCATTAGAGCTGACTCTCTAAAGTACAGTAAAAATTCTTCCACTTTTTTTGTGTAAATAGACTAGTTAAACTCATTCCAATATTCGTGTAAATGAGGG
>WAAG01049206.1:6528-20481 GCA_013390105.1 Tichodroma muraria | reverse complement strand
CACGACTGCAAACTAAGTAAAAAACAACTTTTAGAATATTCCAAGCAACATGCACACGTTCAGCTCAAGAATTGCTCCACGTAATGGGAACTACTAGAAGTAGAAATCAGTGTTTATTTTTAAAAGATACACCTAAGATCTATCATTCTCTGTTACCCTCACCTTAAAGCTCAGAAAAAGCACATGTGCTTAACAGCTTGGCTGAACCTATAGTGCTAAGATTTCCACGTTTCTCATGGTGCTATGAATTCTCCATACTTCACCCTTAATTATTCCATATGCTTTCCAAAGTTACAACTTGGTGGCAATATTCCCAGCCTGGCACAGTTGGGGTTTATTGTGAGCAATAAGATTGACAGATATACTTTGGGTAACATAGGCACTGTAGAATCTGACTTACTTCTACTGTCTTTTTTGTAACAAAACCTGTTAGTTTTGTGATATCTAAATTAATCATGTAAATATGATTTTTTTTTTTAAAACACCACTGTCATCTACAATTTTTCTCTTTCTAAAGATGCACTATATATGCAGCACAGCATCTTTCCAAGGCCAACTGAAATTTTAATCCCTATCACTCAAAACAACAAATCAATGAAGTAAAACCAGACAAGGAAGATCAAAATAATTTCACCATGATTATGAGCAAATAGAAGCTAAAACTGCTTTATACAACTGCTGTATGAAACAGAATTTGTTTTCAGCTTGCAAGTTAAAAACAATGAACTGAAATACATTCTCAAGCATAAGTTTACAATGTGGCAGAAGACAGAGAATAAAATGAGATCATCTTAGCTGAAGATAAATTGCATCTATGGTAAGGGCTTTCAATTTCTAATGAACTAATTTTTAATGTTTCCCAGGTCACAAGTATGGAAGGCCAGGGAGATCAAGTATACAAAGAAGCTGCTATAGTCTACAAGTAATTTGAGGGCTGACACCATTTTCAAATCTTATTTTCTGTCCTTACATAAAATACCTCAAGAGAAAAAGTAAGAGAAAGTACTGGAGAACAGAACAGTACCCTGTCAGACAGTCACAACTATTCAGCATTTCCCAGTCCAGCTCCCTAAAGTCATGTCAGTCTAAGCACACAAAACACTGAAGATCACTGGTCTCAAAATAAAGCTGACGGTGAGAAAAAGACCAGAAAGTTTAGGAAACATGGAAAGATTTAGGTTGATGATAATACACTTAGCAAGTTGTGTGTATCTCTGATAAGCACAACATATGTATGGAGTATATATGCAAATAATATTAACTACAAAAAAGGACAGAGAACCTCAAAAAGGTTATGAAGTTCAAGCTGAACTTCTTTTTAATTATATAACACCTGAAACAACATTTGCCTGTATCACAATTTTTGCATATACCAGACTGCTCCATGAAAACATCTCAGTTTGATAAAATCATTCTTCTTCAAACCTTGAGAAGCTAAGTAAGTCAATTTCCTTTTCAGTTAACATACATACCTCATGTTGCAACTTAAATTCTCCTACTGCTTCTCTACAGATACATTTCATACACTGCAATCTAATCAAACAAATATATGGTTGTTGACAGGAATCAGGCCTCCTATTTACCATGGCAGAGAAAGGAAGCAATTTAATGGTGGAAGACAACTTTTAACAGACAAATGACATTCTAGAACGTGGAAACTAGAGTTTGGCTTCAATGTTTGCTGAAAACAGATGTTTGGGTTTTTTAAACAAAATTTTTTAAAAGCTGAATGCTCAGCTTTTTCTATGGCACATAATACCTTCCTCTTTAAAAGCTGTATAATGTTTCTTTTTCTCCACAACAAACAGCAGTCACTGAGTAACTTTCAACACTCTGCTAATCAGATCTACAGAGCTGCAGCTGACTCCTAGCTGACAACCTCTGCTGTCTAGAAAAATCTTTGGCTGCAAGCTGGGTGCCCAAGATCCACCAAGACAGTTAAGGTATCCAAGTGTCAGAAACCAGTTGAATGGGGTGAAGTGGGATGATTTAGAAAGGCACCTGTCTCTTTTAACAAACTGAACAATGAAGCCCCTAAGCAACATCGCTTTTGTACTTTGGATGACCTGCTAGACGAGCAGAATAAGGATGCTACATAGCAACAGTTTTTCACTTTTTGATGAGTACCAGTGAAGTGCTAAACCACACAGACATAACAGCTACACTATGAGCCTGCAAGAGAACATGAGTTGACAACAGTCCATCTGTAAGATTAAGTTTTTGGCATTTCTTCCTTTGGCTTCTATTCAGAAAGATAAAAGAATAAAATTCAATTTTAGCAGTTTATTCTTATGAACTAAAAATGCACACAGTAAACAGAATATACACTGTCTCTTACCTGCATGTCCAAAATCAGTCCAGTTATCTGATTTTGTTGATTGTCTATGACCTAGAATATAAAATTGAGCAATTTAGAAGGCTTGAATCTCTTCAGATTATTGTCTAAAGATCAGCCTACAGGTTCGTAGACGTGGATTTCAAATAACATCTTTAAAATGTAAATGACAAGACAGTTCAACTCTGACAGAACACAAAATTCATGCAAAATCAGTGTTCTGAACAGAGACAGGCAGGTCTTGAAATGTCATCTGAATTAGCAACAAATATGTAATTCTTTAGTGANAAAAAAAAAAAAAAAGAAGTGCAGGACTTAAGGTGAAAGACACCACCAGCAGATTATTTGCAGACTAACCTTACTGGCTTTTTCATTCTTCTCTTTCAGACATTCATTCTCACTCTGAAGCTGTTTTGTGTCCAACATAGGAAGTCGGATACCATCTTCCAGGCATTTTTCTACTTTCTGTTGTAAACTGCCATTCAACATGAAAGAAAGATTAAGTGGGCTAACAGAAACAGAGTGTCGTGTGTTCTAGAAAAAATTAGAAACTTGTACCATCTTCCCAACCAGAACTATAAAACTGTACCTAGCAGAATCCAGCCTTATGAATGAGCATATAATTAATGCACCAACAGTGCATGAATGATGCAAAAATTCTAAGCTACTCAAGTTGCCACAGCACTGACACGGCCAGATTCACGCAGATGAATGCAGGTTTTATGTGCCATCCTCTGTGCTGAGTCTCCCAACAGGCACAGTTCCAGCAGTACCGTGTAGGAAGAGAGGGCACAGAGGAGCAAAGCAAAGCTCTGTGGTGCTCACAGTGGCTCTGTGCTACTGGGGGAGGCAAGGCACAGATCAGAGGCATCTGAGAACCTCCACAGCTTTGGGAGCTTTTAAATCAGCTTGTCTCACTGGGGCACATACAACTCGAAGTGCAGTCCAGAATCAGATGCTGTGCCCAGTGCTGGCGGCCCATCCATCACACCCTCTGTGACTCTGAAAGGGGAGGCCAAGGCCATTCCTGCCAGGAATGCTCCCACACAAGGGCATGGCCTTCAGACTCTCCGTTGCTCAACTCAACCCATACGTGTAGCTACACCCTCTGTCTGCTCACCTTCGCTCAGAAAGGAAATACACTTTATTAGTGCTAATCTTGCTGTCTAATTTAGAAACCAGAGGTCACACCAAGTATTTCTAGGCTTTCAGAGAAGACAGAATGATCCTCCTCTAGATTATGAGAGCAGGAAGGCCTTCCATTGGTAAGATGGAAACAATGTGTCAACAATTTGGCTGGCAAGGTGCCCCAGCCAGCCTTTCATCACGGAAACCTTTCAGACTCCTGTGGCATGCACCTTTACTCAATGGAGGGACAACGCACTGCAGGGACATCCACAGATACTTAAAAATGATTCTCCCCTGCTTCCCCCTTTCCTTTAGTAAAAAAATAAATAAATTGTTTAAGTAGGTCTCCTGATCTAAAATAGAACATAGTAACAAAGTCTCCATATCTTACCTGGATATTCTTGGATATCTGTCCCATCTGGTTTTTCATACTTAGGCAAGTTCAATGACAACATATCAGCTACAGCTAAGTTTCCTTGTAAATAACCTGCACCCTCAATGAAAACGTAAGAAATAGCTGGGATTTCCTGAAATCTTCAACCCTTCCCTGATATACCCATCAGCCAATATCCAGTTTTTCCACAGCTCACGACAGGATCAGTTATTAAATAGCCCTACTGACAGCTTCTATACAATGCCCCTTTGCCACACAAGTTTGTTTCATCCTCTATCTGCCAACAGGCTATGATGCCATTGCTGGAGTGTCCCACATCCTTAAAGACAGATAGCAAAGAATGCCTTAGGCTCAGTCTTATCTGTGGTATTAATTACAACTTGCCACAAAGCAAGTTGTAAAACCCTTACCATAAAAAATCATTAGCATTGTAATAGATTAAGACTGCAAATAGCATTAGGTCTTGATATCAGGTGGGGAAGCACACCCATTGCAGGGCACAGCCTGAGCAGCTGTCCATACCTCTGCACTGTTGTGACCAGCTCTTTTTCTTTTTTCTTCTGAGATGCCAGCTGTAATTCTCTCTCTCTGCACTGCGATCGGGCCTCTCCAAGCTTCTTTTCCAACTCAGCCATGGTTTCTTGAAGTTGCTTGTTCTTCTCTTCTAGAATTTGCAGCTAACACAGTTACATTAGTCAGGCACAGTGTCACACCAGCAGAAGGCCTTGTGTCAGACCACAGCCCTGAAGTGACCTGCTGCATAGTTTCACATCCATGCTGCTTATCTGACTGTGAGAAATCCTAATACCTACAGTGCTTTCTGAAACATTGAAATACTTCTCTTCCTAAACATAAGGGTGAAAAAAAAGAGATTTTGAAACAGTAAAAGATTTGAAAAGAGATATTAGGGAGCTTACTTATACTTTTAAAATGTGAAACAAACCCCCTTTACCTTACCTGTTTAGTCTGCCCTTCTATATCATCCAGTGTTGGAAGGTCAGCCAGGTATTTTTCTAAGGTTTCAATTCGTCTTTGTTTTTCTTTGTTTTGCTCAGACTCTTTCTGGCATTTCTTTTTCAGGCTATTAATATATCGGTCTCTAGTTTTAAGCTAGAAGGAAGAAAGAGAACATACTTTATGATAACAGTAGAAAATAAGCCTGCTTTGGAAGCAGAGGCTGTTAACTCTCCAAGAATTGTACTCTCAGCTGCATGAAAGCATTGGCTAAGAGCAGGAAACAAACCCAAAAATTATTGATCCCAACAGCTTCAAGTTATAGGCTTTCATGTGTCCTCAAACCACAGCTGCTTCACCTCTGCCCAGAACAGTACATGTGCCTTATGAACTGAAAACACAAACAGTTCAATACTTAAATACTGTTAATTCTTTCTCCCCCTGAGATGTTCCTATGCAACAAATAATCAGGATGTATTTTAGTTCTTCTGGACTAGGAAAACAACTTAAAACATGAGGAACAAGAACTTAACCTACCAAAAATGGAAGACAAAACCCTGACTTTGATGCAGTCTGACAATCACATCAGAGGACATCAGATCAGAATAGTTGCTTTCTTAAACACCTTTTCTACAAGCACCTCAATTTTCCATAAGCCTGGAAGACTTTTTGTATTATGTTACATTTGTTTGTATTCCTGCTACTTCTTTTGCTTTACTACCTAGATCAAAAAGGCAGAAAGAAAGGCAGGAAAAAAGACTATTTCCCACTGTCCCTCCCTGCCCTCTCTCTCCTTGAGAGGCTTTTGTTCAGTGCACAGAATGGAGAGGTATTAAGGGGAAAATAAGGACTGTGCAGTGAGCTGGGGTCCAACCTACAGACCATGCTGCTAATACAAGGTCCTCACCTCTGCCACTGCCTGCCAGTTCCTACACAGTGAGGAATCCAGGCAGGAAAAGTTTACAAAGGAGGAAGCAGCAGTATCCAATTTCTGCCCTTCCTGCCTCAGTGAAAATCATACTCAGGGTTCACAAGAAATGGTAAGGCAGAATTTTGAGATCAATTATGCATTCTTCTCTGTCTTCCCACCTGACATTTCACTGTATCACATTGCTTGTATTCCTTGAACCTGATTTAATATACATGAAGCCCAGTAATTAAAGAAGATGAGGTAACAGTGACAATGTGTCCCTAAAACATTAATTAGGAACCCCTTGGCCAATGGCACATTCCTGCTTGCAATAAAGGAAGGCTGTGAGTACATTCGAAACTACCCCTGGGAATTCCTTAAGCCTGCAAAGAAACTCTTTGTCAAAACAGTTCCAAGAACACAGCTATCTTTGTCTCAGACTAAAGTCCACTCTGCACATTCTAAGAAAGCTACAAGAGAATCACTCGTGCTAAATAGGCACATACAGGCCGGTAAATGCATCTCAAAGCTTGAGGGCCACATTTACAAACCATGCTAAAAATAAGGATTTAATTTTCACAATCTATATTTTTAAATGATACTTTATTTACTGTAATAAATACTACAACACTATAAACACTGTAATAAACACTACAGGCTACAAGAATGAGTAGCTTTTTTTCCCCACAAAACTTAACAGATACCCGACTAAAACTGTTACCATGATTACCATTTTACCTAGTATCACTTTCTAGAATATATTTTCTGCAAGTCCAGATTTATCCATTACCAACACCTGAAATCATTAATCTTATTTTTCTATCATGCATAGTTTAGTGACCTTTTGAAAATAACTCAGACACCCGTACACTGAGTTGCTTCCTAGCAAGCATATGCTGCTGCAACAGTGACAAAAAGAAATGTGGAACAGGAAAGACACTTACTTTCTCCTCCATCTTCTTTTTCTCCTCACTAGATTTGTTTGAGAGTTGTTTCACGATTTCACTGAGTTGCAATTCCTTGCTCTCAGCTGCTGCAATCTTTCGCTCAAGCTCCTCCAGGTGGGATGCTGATCTTTCTGAAATGTGAGGTTGCAGTGGTGCATTCTCGTACTGTGGTTGCTTATGAAAAGAAATAAAATAATCACACAAATGAACACACACACCACTGTACACTTGAACTGCAGAGCAGAAAACAGTCCTGCAATTTTTTTTTAAGCTGTCAGGAAGGGTGGGGTTTGATTCAAACATTGAAGTACATGGCAACAGCATGTGTTTCAGGAATCTGAGGCGAAAAGACAAAGAAGCTGGACACCTTTACACTCATAACAAATGCCCAAGAACATTGTGTGGCCACTTTCCCCCTCAGATTTATGGAAGACGTGTGACCCCAAAATAAATCCCTATAAATGCAGACAAAAAGCATTTTCAAAACAAATCACTACCACTGCATTATCATACTATCTCCTGGGAAGAAAAACACTAAAATTGCTATGAATATACTGAAGTAAGAGATAATTCAATCTCAAGACCCTCCTAAAGCAGAACATTAGTACTAGTCAAAGCTTAGAGCTATCACTCCTGGGTGCAGGAACAAGCCTGAGACTAGAGCTAGTCAGAAGGCAGGTCTCCTATCTTTTGTGCTGTACACAAAAACTTCCATCTCCACTGTGCAGAGACAGACAAACACAAAATGGAAGTTGGCTGCAGGTGGGATGAAAAAGGAGATGCGTACCATTAGGCTTTCAATTTCAAAATTATTTAAATAACATAAATCGGTTACCTTTAAAAATACTGTCACTTTAACTAGTGACATTCCTTCAGCAAAGTATTAAGGGATTAAAAGCTTCATTAAACTATATTTGTTTTTATAAATTTGTCTTATGGAAGGCAAGCAAAAACCCAAATACAAATCAAGCAGAAACCCAAATACATTATAAACTTTCAAGTTTCTTTAAATTATGAATGAGGAATGCACCTGCTGCTTTATTTGAAGCATAACATACTAAGAAATGTGCACTAAATTTTCAGTTTCTGTGATATTGTTTCCTTTGTTTGGGTTTTTTGTTTGCATCTTCTCTCCCACACCCTTCCTCCCCCCCCCCCAAAAAATAAAATTCTTAACAAAGACAGATTTTAAAGTATTTTGTAAAAGAAAATCTGGAAGTAACAAAAGCCTAGATATTCCTCGATGTCTCAAAAAGTGTCTGTGTACCTAACTTCAACTGAGGCTCCACTTGAATTTCTCTGCTATCACACAAACCACAATCTCAACTGATGTACAGCTGTGTTATTCCAAGTACACAAATTATGTCATGCTGAAGTACCCTAGCTGAGATCCTAGTGCAGTGTTTGTGACAGAAAAAGATAACGCAATAAAAGAGGGACAGTAAAGCTATTTCTCTGCGTATCTGCCTTTAACAATCCCTTGCTGCATTGCCATTTAGACATGCCAAGGTCTGGAAATGGAATTTGTGTGCTATAAGCAGCCACAGTCCTCACACTGATCTGCATTTCTTGGTGAATCTTGATACCTGTGCTGGCTAGATGAAAATTAGGGCAAGTATACTCAAAATACCACCAGACATTCTCTTTCAGACTAAGTGCTCCCTAGGAGTACTAGCCCATTTCCTTTTCAGGTGTGTCAAAGGGTATTCCACCAGTCTGTTTGCCTTCTCATATCTGCTCTATCTATTCTATCCATAAAATCTAACCATCTAACCAGAAGGGCAGTACCTTTTCCTCTTCAGAAAACCTCTCATTAGTTATCCTCAGATACTCTCCTATCTATTTTTTCTATTTTTTCCCCTACTATCTCCCTGTAGGATTACCATACATGCATGCTGTTAAACTCTTACAGTGTCACAATCCCTCACTGTTATCTCATTTTTATCAGACTTCAAGTATGTATAAGATTTTAACAAAACTTGTAAGGTATTTTAACAAAAATATAAGGTAAACTACAACACTTAGAAGGTCTCTACAAAATTCACAGCTATGCAATTACACAGCCATCAATAATCACAAAAGCTCTGCACTTTGGCCTGCAGAAAATTGTGAACATGCTTTTAGGTGCCAGTTACTGGGCAGTGGAAAGCTTTGCTGAAAGAAAAATATTAATCCTACCTGTAAGTTAGTCAGGTATGGCTCTTCACAGTTCACAAGATGGCTCAATCTTGCATGTTGAGCTCGTATTTCATTCTCCCTTATCTTCTGATGTAAATTGTTAATTTGCTGATTTTGCCTGTAATACACAAATTTAAATTGGAAAAAAAAAAAAAAGAATGAAACAGAGATTAGAAAAGCAGATATCTTAAGACTTACACTGAAGAATACATTAACAATGGTATTCAACTATCCAGGACCTATACAGTAGCTGTGGGCTTCTTCCCACTGCAGCCAGACTGCAACTGTAGAAATATAATTTGAAAACTCTATCAATTTTGTGTGGGTTGAGGGAGGCTTCTGTTGCCATTTACTGCTAGGGTTGGAAGTATAAGCAAGGAAAAGCATAGAGAAAGCAAAACAAAACAAAACTAAAATGGCACTTTCATTTCACTTGGACTTCTCCTGCTTGGCCCCTCTCTTTACCAGAGCTGACTTCTGACAAAAGTTGTAGAGATTTACAAATCAAGTGGAACAGAAAGAACTTAAGAAAAGGCCATTACATAAGACAGTCAGCACAGCTTCCCTGCAAGGTCTTGCTTTTTGCTTTGCTTAAAACTTTCTCAATCAACTCCTTTACTTAAGATGTATCTTCCCCTAGGGTAAGATACTGCACTGTGCACTAAAACAAGTACCATGCACCAACTGCTTGCAGTGTACAGCAGAAACAGAATCAGCACTGTATCATTATTTAATTATAACACAAATTGCATCAGTGTTTAAATCATGACTGCATTTGAACTAGGCAGGAATGCAGGGCAAACACCTGCCAGGTCCCTGCCCCAGCCCAAGTCACAGCCCCACGTGGTGCGCAGTAACTCTCCATGAAGCAGCAGGCACCTCAAAAGTGCCTGACCCCAGAGTGGAGCTGTCAGCACCCACCAGAAACACACAGAGACCTTCTCAATAAACTTTAAACCAATTTTGTGCACTCTGTCAATTTTCACTTTTCCTTCTTTTTTATCGTAGGATATATTTGCATGCAAGCATGAAATCTTTTTTCTCTCTTTCTTTTCAGAGTTTCACCTCTAAGCATGGAGCATGAGTAGCTTTTCTGGAAACAATGATGCTGAACTCAGGTGACTAAACCCAATCTTAAGAGAAGATAAACAGCAAATACAGGTTAACTTTAAGGGAAAAGACCTGCCTGTGCACACACTGGAAGAGCAAATACTGCAAAATATACAGAAAAACGTCAAAATCTGTTGCTTTTTTAAAAATTTGGAAGGGTTATGTTTAGGAAGAGCATCTTGGAAGCATTAGCATGTGTACACAAAATACGCATTATATAATCTATGAACTTGAAAAGAGGCCAACTTCTAATTTTAATAGGATGCCAAAACCCAGTTGAAGGGACCACTTTAGCTACTTACATTCTTCTAGCTAGTCATCAGCCAACTGTACCCCTACTATTTAGGGTACAAGAGGAATATCGTATTTTAAAAAATATTGAATATAGTAGAAGTTACACATTTCTCAACTAGATGTGTTAAAGAAGACATGATGAGAACATGTTTTTCTTTTCTGTTTCCCTATTTTTGTATCTATAAAGAGCAGCAATGAATGCAAAACCAGCATATGTAAGTTGCCATTTGTTGGTACCTTAGAACAATTTATTTAACATGAATGAATAAGGAGAGAGCAAGTGAATATATTTATGTGACTCCATAGCAAGCCTTAAAATATTTTGTATCAGCACAAGTGATTTTGATGCTTCCCCGTTGCCTCTACTATCTAGATTGAACAAGCCTGTACAAATACAAAAGGAGTGTGCGACACTGGAAGACTGTGTACAATTCTGGTTGTCATCTGTAAGATGGCACTACAAACAAAAAGCTCCCAACTTATTTTGGAAGATTAGGTAAAGGAATATGCTCTTAACTTGTAAGAGACCTTATAAAAGCCCAAGAGTTTGTATAATCATATAAGAATATGAACTCTTGATGACTGCTGTGCATGCCTGGTCACAGAGAACAAAATTATTTAGTATGAGTTATCCAAACATATGAACCGAAGCAAATTTTCATTTTTTATCACCTTATTACTTCCTAGACAGATCTATTAAAATTTCATTGGTTTAAAATTATTTATGTGTTTTAAATATCCACTTGTCACATACTCCTTGAAAGCACTATATGATTTTCTGTTTATGGCTGATTGTAATTTAGCAGTGCCTTCTTTCCCAGGCAGGATTTCAAGAGTCTGAACACTACAGCCTGGAGAATATGTTTTAAAATATTTTTGAACTACATTACCATATTTCCTTTCATAATCCTTTCCCTCTCCTACC
Organism: Tichodroma muraria; assembly: GCA_013390105.1. NCBI lineage: Eukaryota > Metazoa > Chordata > Aves > Passeriformes > Sittidae > Tichodroma > Tichodroma muraria. The sequence continues at coordinate 9,306 of WAAG01049206.1, read as the reverse complement.
AAATCCCTGTTGGAAAAAAGGTGAGACAAGTCAATCTGAGATGAGACAGAACACAGGGTTTAACTGGCTTGCTTCTTTTCACTCTCCTCTGCAAAGCACGAAACGCTCCATCATTATATAACCTTGCCAACAAAACACACTCTAGAAATCTAGTTTTTAAGGCTGTATAGACTCCACAACTTCTCCACATAACTGCCTCTATGAAAACAACATTAACCTCATGGCACCCAGAAACAAACATTTTGCTGCATAACCAGAGACTCTGAGCTTTATTTAAAGGGAATTTAGAAAAGTCCAGTTGCTCTCAAAACCACAGGTTGCCTATTACAGTGGGAGCACCATCCCCAGAAGCCTCCCTATTACCAATCTATCAATTCAGCACTTTAAAAAAACACAACCAAATACAATCAGCCTTTAGCATTTAGGTGCCTCCAAGTTTCTGTCAAGCTCCCCAACCTTCAGTGCTTCCAGAAGCCATTTGAGTATAAACGGGCACAGGCTGTGGCCTGAGCTCAAGGCATGGGGGAATCTGACAGGAATCCAGCCTTCAGACTTCAGTGCACAGAAACCAGACCCCACCTCACCTGACTCAGGTTCAGTGAAAGTACCGTACCTAGGTACCATGGAAACCGCTTTCCTTCACAACATCCTTTTTTTTTTCCTATAAGTGAGTGTTACGATTTTATACTGACAGCAAAGGAAGAGTTACTGGTGCACTGTGTGAGTGTCATGGCACTTTTCACATGGTTTCATTCAGCTGCTTTGTTCTAATGGAAAAAAAACCTATTTTACCTTAAATGTCTGTCTTTACACAGACATTTACATCCCTTCCCTTTACACTCAGACTAAAGTAGAAGCGAAGAGGAGGCAGTACCCTAATCCAAAGTCATCAACCAACCAAAGGGACTCAGTCAAGAATTTTGTTTTAAAAGAAAATAAATAAAAGTTTAAAAATGAAAAGAAATAAGAAAAGGCAGGAATAAAACATCCTTTTGGAAGGGACATTTTAGTCTTCCTTATTTAAACTGACCTTCCAAGAGGAAATGGCATTAAAAGATGCATAACGGTAAATCTTCTATCCAATCAATTAATACAAACATGAGACTAACAACATTGCTTTCCCAATCACTTCTGACACAAATCTTTCCAGCTGTTCCTCAAGGTGTAATATTATTTCCAGAAACTGGGGGTGACAGTGCAGAAACAAACAAGAGAAAACAGACAGAGAATCTAAACTCCTCTCAAGGTAGGAAAAGACCACCTGGTACACAGAAGACTGTTGCAGTTACCCACAGAAGAGTTTTGCACTGAAGACATCTTGTCTTTTTCTTCAGATATAATGATTTACAGTTTTGTTTTTGTTCTTTTTTTTTTTTTTTCCTTCAGAAGGTACCTGCTTGCTATATTTTCATCATCTTTCTTTTTTTTTTTTTTTAAATTTCACTGACACACTGGACTATGTCTTTTCACTCCCTTTTTTTGAACCTCCAGCCATAATTTATAAATAACCTGAGATCAAATTCTCCCTGTGCTGCTCCCAGCACATTCTTTCTGAGGGAGCTCAGCAGCAGTAACAGGTTATCCAACACACAAGACTCCAGTGGTGGCTATGTGCTGCTCTATAGTCTCCTGAACCAGCTTTTAGGTCCCAGTTCCCACGCGTTAGCTATTTACATTCTAGCTAGATTATTTATGGAAAGCCCTATCATTTTCACAAAGTAATGACTTTGGCTTACTTCCAGGTCTTATAAACATGTATTTTGCTCCTTTTTCTTCCGTTACCTTGAGCATTCTTTATTTTTGTAAACAAAATTTCAAGGCTTCAGCCATGTTTCATGACTTCAGATCAATGATATTTTGTTATCAAGGAAAAGTTAAAAACCCCTCATCCTGTGACTCTACTTACAAAGCCATCTAGAATTATGAGGAAAACTTCTGATCCTACTTGAACCTAATTGAATCTATTGAAATGAGAAAAAGAAAGCTAGAGCCATAACAATGAAGTATCAATGGGAAGGGGGGGAGGTCTCTATTTTGATTCAATTGCGGTTCTGTCCTTTAGCTCAAACAATCCCCTTTGAAAACTCAAGTCAGCACAGAGGACATGGGACAGCAGAGAACAGCACTTAGCACTATGAGCACAAGCCTGGACTGTCTTCAGAGACCAACATTAATAAACTGCTTAATATACAAATTGCTTCTCCTTAAGTCTTAAAAATATTTGTATGACATAACTGACACTCAAATAATTTTCTCACACTCACACAGGGCAAGTGTGGACATATGCTTATACACACACTCACATGTGCATTTGTCTGGAAATAAACCATATTTCTTGGCTCTGGGATCAGCTCACCCATTCTCCATAAGCCAGTCTTACCCCTTAACAACTCCAACGCTAACAAGAATAAGCCTTTAGAAACCCACATCTGCCAGAGAAGCATTTCGTTCCCCCCTCCCCCCCAACTTCTTCGTTATTCTTAGTTATTCTTCTTAGCTTTAATTTTTAAATTAGCGTAAATCTAAGTGCCACACTCCAAGTCAAGGTAAGATCAGCATCTGCAAACAATTCAGGAACTTTAGAACAGAGCTTCCTCCACAACAGAGGGGACACTAGTAACTTTTTAAGAAACCAAATGACAATTGATGCTTACCTTCAAAAGTCACAAGTTAACAAGAATTTGTTGTTTTGGGTGAAATGTCTGAGCAGATTTCTTCAGAATCAGGATACAAAATAAAATACAACATGGATCCCTCTGTATTACAGATATAATTTAT
>WAAG01049189.1:10246-22107 GCA_013390105.1 Tichodroma muraria | reverse complement strand
GCAAAACATGGCAGAGCTAGGATTTGTACAGCTCCAATTCAGGCAACCAAAACTGAGCTCACTGAATTGTGCCCCACTGAATTGTGCTGATGTCTTTTTTTTTTAATGTTCACCAGAGCAGAGTTGCTGTTTGCAGACCCAGATCCCTTATTCCTCCTTGGATATTGCTGAGAATTGCACAAGAACTGGATGGGTGGGTAGGTGGAGCTGCCCTTCTCACAGCCAGTCACACCAAACAAAAAGCAGAAAATCTTTTGTTTCTATTTGTCTGGGTCATAAATCATCCATTATGGAGAAGTACTCAAAAGCCTGGAATATCTGGCTGCAGCAATTCCGATCTTTCAAAATTTATTTTTAGTCTGAGGATAAATGAAAACAAGATTTAAACAATGAAAATGGATTTTTAATGGCTGATTTAGGCGAGGAGATTCCAGAATTTCAGTTCTGCCATTAGAGTGTAGCTATTGAATGAAGTTGGAGGTTTGAGTTTGTGGGCTTTTTTGGTTTTTAAATATTATTGTGTAACATATTTGTGCTAACAATTCTTCAGGAGACTCAGGAGATACCGTTTGAGGTGTTCTAGTCATTAATGAAAGGATTGCTATTACATAATGTCCATGGAAATATCTTCTGAATAGGCAAATTTGAATACTCCAATTACCACAGTTAGGAAGGATTTCTGCTTGACAGTCACTTATTAGGAATTTATGGTCATGTTTAGTTGAGAAAGGAAAACTGGGAATAGGAAACACCTCGATTTTACAAAGACAAGATGTGTCAGTTCCTACCCATGAGCAGCTGCCCTTTATGTTTTTCAAATAAATAAATAAAATGCCCCCAAACAGCCCTTCCCCACGAATATCTAAGGGATGTCAAGCTGTGATGTGTTGTTAACCTCTTTTGTTATGAGGATGTCATGAATTCATGGAAAAATAGCACCTGGATGAAGATAGAGAACATTTTGTGAATTTACCTGAGGAGCTTTCAGAACTGCGCTCCCAAAATTGCAAAAATAAGAAAACATGGGGAAAACTACCATTGAATTTTGATTCAATGCAGATTTGCACAGAAAAAACTGTTTTGTTACAGCAGACCCATAAGGGAGGAAAGTTGAGGTGGAAATTCTCCAACCACCATAAGTGTTGGCTCTTATTTGGAGAGCTTGACCAACCATTTGCTGAAGGTTTGAAATTTCTCTCCAGACCTCAGAGGAACTGGAATAAAATCATGCAAGTAGAAAAAGCTTAACTCCCCTGTTTGGCAGAAACTTCACAGGTACAAGAACAGGGGAACATTCAGCAGCACTCTAATAGGAAATGAATATTCATAGATGATGAGTATTCATTACATTTTAATTTGCTTTGCTGGCCACCATGCCACAAATACAGTGGCATGATAGGGGAGAAGAATGACTTTAGAATTGGAGAAATGTTTGAGACACATTCCACTGTGGCACTGAAGTTTTGCCAGGCGTTGTTTTTCCAACCTTCCAAAATGAGCACATCAGGAAATGACAAAACATTGTGTTATTGTGGTATGATTAGTATTATTTCTGAACAAATTCCTCTAATTTAGCTTTTTAATTATAAGATACGTTTATTGGTGTTATGGTGGGAAAAGATAATTTTTTTCACTCTGTTCCCCTGCTGGCTTCGGCAGATTTCAAAGGAAAATAACTTTGTAAATTGTGGTTTGGAAGCTGATGGCCAAGAATGGGTGATTTTGAGAATTTCTCAATTTTTTAGGAATTCATCTGGATGTTATAAAATGTCAGGGTTTTCAAAGAATTGTGTTCACAGCAGTTTGCAGGTGTCTGGACACTTCCAGATATTTCATGTTGAACACCCCAGTATTTAAATACTCCAAAACAATCAGTGGTTACAAAAGGTCTTTGCTCCCATGAAACTTATGTCCAAAGCTGTGAATCAACTCAGTGATAACAATCTCAGGATTAAAGGTTTGCTTAGATGAAAATTTTCTACAAAACTGTCATTTAGAATATTCAATTTAGAAAACATCACAAATAATGAACTCATCTCGTCACTGAAGTGAGAGAGGATTGGAGTAAGCATTCAAGTCTCTGTCTGCCAAGTGTTTCCCCAGAAAAATGAGTATTTGACAAGGCTCCTCCATGTCCAAGGAAATGAGTTAATAGCATAAACCAGGATGCTGATGCAGAAAATGGAGCCCACCAGAGTGGGATGTTTGGAGTGGTTATTCTGATCTGATTTGCTGTTTGAAGGTTATTAATGTTTAGTAGTAAAGAATAAAAATAAACTACTAATAATTAATATTGGAATGAAGAAAGGCTTTGTGTTTGGCCCAAATCCATACTACAAGATTTTTGTGAGTGTATGGCATTGGAAAAAGTGTGCTTTCATTAAAGCCGGTAGTACAACTTCATAAAGTGGTTTTTAAAATCTTAGCTGAGACTGTTTGCTGAGCATAACCAGAAAGCTTTGTGTGTCACAATTAGTCCTTTCTGCTTTCCACCTTCATTTCATGAATTTATAGTTCTCTTTGTGTCAAACGAAATCCTTAGCGTGAAAGTGACTGAAATATAAGCAGTGCTGCTTTATGACCTCACTGGGCAAAGCGAATGGGCTTAGGAAGTTTATTAAAAAGATCAAGAATAAAGTTTCATGAAAAACTTGTCTGAAATTCAGAAGCTTAAGTTTAACTCAAAAGTAGCTTGAACAGTTAGATATGCAAGTTAAGGTACAATGGCCACAGTGAAACTCTTAATAAGATACTGCCCTTCATGATGTGGATGTTTAGGATTTTCTGAACTTCTGATCCATTTTTGTGAGACAAGTGGTCACCCAAGTGTGTAGGTATCCCAAAGCAATTTTTTAAGGAAATTCTTGGACCTAAAGCCAAACTCATAAAGCACCAAGATGCCTAAAGCTGCAGGTAGGTGTTCAGTGGGGTTCTTGAAACTCTGGCGATAGAATTTCTATCTATCTGTGGAGTACTTTGGAAATTCCATTAGTTGCTTACTGGAACCACTGGATTGGTGGATGCTTCCAAAAATCTGGTCCCAGATCTGGTTCCTGGTGCTGCAGGAACCTGTGTGCTGTCTGCTGTACTACCCTTAAAGTGCCTGTTAGCACTGGGAGTGTAAAGAAGTTCAGAATTAATTATGTCTGGTTAATACCATATCATTATGGTTTTGTAGCAGCTTTTTCAGAGGTTCTGTATCTATCCCATGAAAAAGCAAAGTGCTTTTCCCACAGAGGTCCCTCCTGAGTTGTGAAATTGCAGCAGAGTGCTGGATCTCTCCTGTGCTGCTGGAGGCTGAACAGACAGCCCGTGTTGCTGTTCCCTGGAAACCTGGGCTTGCATATGGAATTCATAGGTTTGGTGTTACCTGATGCATGCCCAGAGGGAAGGCCAGCACTTGGAGCAAATTCTGCCTGACCACAGCACTGCTCATCTTTCCAGCCACAGCATTAGTTCATGGGCTGGGGTTTGAGGTCACAGCACTTTCCTGCTGGACGTTCAGGTGAGAGCATCACTCAGCTCCCTGGGCCCTTTGAGGAGAAGAAGAGGGGCTGAAAGAAATGTTTCTGACCATGTTTTGCTTCCTGAGACACTGAAAGGTAAAGCTACTGTGATTAGGGGCCCTTTGGGGAAAATTACTGTTTTCCTGGGATTGTAACCCTGAAGGTGACGGTGAGTGCTGCCTCCTCCTTCAGCCCTGAGCCTGAGCAGAGGTGCCTGCAGGGAAGCCCAGAGTCAGGTGCCTGCACAATATCAGCTGCCAAATATTTTTTATGAGGTTGCTTCTGGCTGCTCCCTACCTAGGATATCGTCTTGCCGAGATCCCTTGGTACTTTCCTGAGCCAGCACGGAACTCCCTGGGTCTCCAGGCTTGCAGAGGTGTCTTCCCATTTCTGCTCATTGTATAGCAGAAAGAGGATCCTAATTTAAGCAGGCTGACTCACCCAGACAAAGCTGGAGTCTGACGTTTGACAGGCTGCAATGCCTGAGGTAGGTGGTCTGAATGTGGCCCTAAATAAATAAATAAAAACCTAGCATGACTTTATCAGAGACATTGAAAGAACAACTTCTCTAAGCATTTGTAGGCTCAAGTCCAAAGTATTCACTCAGATTTTCAGCATGCTGGTTTTATGTGGTGTCATTGCTGGACAGATACTATGAACTATAAATATAATTTTATGCTTATGTTTTTGAAAGTAAAGCCTAAATGGCTGGGAGGGGGTGCCTGACCCTGCACTTGGAGCAGCACAAAGCACAGAGGAAGGGGCAGTCTGAGGGACACAGAACAGCAGAGACAAGGGGGTCTCAGTCTGTGCAACGCAGTCGTGGCTGCTGCTTGAAATGCAGTGCAGGTTATGTTGCCTCCATCTCTGTCCCACTGCCATCACAAACAGGGGCTGAGGACAATATTGCATTGCTGAATCTAATAACAATAATAAAAATAAAAATATTATTATTACTAATTATATAATAATAATATGACAATAATATTAATTAATTTGCATAAACAGCCTTTCCATCCCAGATATTCGTTAGTTTTTGGGGTATTTCAGTGGCCAGAACAGAAATTTAGTTAAACCCTCTGACCACTGGGATGCTTTTCCTGCAGAAGAGCCAGATTCCCTACCTTTCCCCTCGGCCCGGAGCCTGGAAACCCGAGGCCGTGCATTGGACCTTGGTCCCTCCATTGGCAGCTCCACGTAACCCGTCAGAGACAGCCTGAGCACGGCTTTTGCACGTGATGAATATGGATCTTTGCTGCATCTGGCAGGCTGCAACAATGAGTGCAGGAGACTGTCATTAATAGATAATAAAAGCAGAAAGAAACATTAATGGGAATAAGCTTTTTTTTTACTGTGAGTGATTATTACTTTTTTGTTCTTGGACTGTGACTAGATTGAGCTGCAAAGAGCAGCTACCAGTGCTGTGTGCACGCATGTGTTTTGTTGCTGGCTGTTTTTTAATCTGAAATGTTTAACCATGACATCTTCAAAGTGCGACCGTGTCATACATCCTCATACACTAATAGATTTCAAAGATGAAGAGCCTTGCTGCTTTATGTTTAGTCATGCCTTCATCTATAAATTTATGGCAGTATTATGGTTTAATGAATTGAACAAGTCCCAGAACAACAACAAAAATGCTCTTTTGTTTGCATTTAGATATAGCGCACTTTGTTCTTCAAACGAGTAATAAAACCAATATGTATTTTTAGTGGTAAACTTCGGGGTAACTTCATCTCACATTACTGATCAAGCACTTGGGGAGCTGTGTGCACATGTACACGTGTGTGTGTGTGTGTGTGTGTGTGTGTGTGTGTGTGTGGGTGGTAAACGGGTGCTCTCAGTCGTGGTGTTGGATGTAGGCTGAGCATTCGTATTCTGATAGCGATAGGCGAACCTCCCAGAACAGATGGAGCAGAGTTCAGCACAAAGGTTTAATCCTATCAGGATGATTCCTGTATGGCCATCTGGATAATCCGGTGCGCAAATTCAGTGCCTGTTAAAAGTACAACGTAGGCCAAGATTAGCGTCACAGATTTTCCACTAGACTTGTTCATATCTGACTTTATGATTCTCAGACTCCAGAAAATTGCATTAGAGAGCCTGTGAATTGTGAGAGAAATCAGACGAGGAAAAAGAACTCTTAGGGTACTTGTATTTCCCTTGAAGAAACTGGATTACAGGCACTCCCTGTCCCTGGCAGAACTGCTTTGTGTTTCTGCACGGGTTGTTCTTGCTTCTGAAAGACGATTACTGCAAGCTCTCTGTTGTGGGCAGACTTTCTCAATTCTGCTGAACAAAGTGACCCTAGATAAAAATTAATATTAGTTGTATCTTGCTTTCTATCAGGAAAATAAATTCTTTGTTTCCTGTAGAATCCATCTCAGATGAATTTCTGATTGTTGTGCTGTGTAATGGAGTGGGGGGGTTAATTTCAGGGATGTGGGGTTCTGGTTTTTTCTTTGTGATAGTGAAAGATGTCATAAAATGTAATCGATACTAGTATTTAGTTTGGCAGTGAGAATTTAGATTTAGATTGAACTCTATGTTTCATCTAGAATAGTTTCTGTATGTCACTAATTAAACCTTACCAGTGTGCCCATAATGTACCAGTGGACATTGGAGCATCAAGGCTCAGCCTGTTGTGCTCTGGATGCTGAGCCTGTTGCACCTTACAGGATTTTGTCTGGTCCAGTGTTCTGACTCTAGGGAGATTTACTATGAGGGATTTTCTGTTTTGTTAAGGTACTGATGGAAAATGAAAATGAGGAAACAGGACCAGGGATGGTGGTAAAACAAACTAGGAATTTGGAAATTGTGCCTACCTGCCCTTCTGTTAGGTTGGGGTTCAGCAAAGCAGTAAAGCACAAGGTTAACATTTAGCAAATATAAAATTGTTTGTTGGATCATGAAGGACCAGTCAGTTAAATTAAGTATGTTTTGGGGTATGCAAACTATGCAGTGATGTTTGTTTTGACAAACTTTTAGGGCTGATTTATAGTACACATTTTGGATTTGCAAGGTTGCCTCCATCCTCACCCAGAAATTGCATCAGTACAACTACTTTTAAACTTCAGTGCAATTAACCAGCACTCTCCTTTCTGGACATGCCTACTGTTTTTAAAATATTCATAGGGATTTAGCTGGGCTCCCTAACTTCATAAGGGAAGTTGATGGTGGAAAGCCATTGAAATTGGAATGGGAAAGGCAGATATAATTTTTTCACTGTTTTATTAACAGAATTTTAGAGCCCATACTTAGATCCAACAACCCCATCCATGTGTCACACCTCAGTCCCCTACACGGTGTTTATTGCCTTTGGCTTTCACACACTGTTCTTGTGCCTCTGCAAGAGACACCATGGGGTGGAGGAAGGGGTGAAGGAATAGAGGTGCAATCATTTGGGGGCTTATGGTAAAACATTTATCCCTCTTGGGGGTCACAATATGTTTGTGCCTCCCTGGGGGAGCAGAGCAGTCACTGCTTTGGTGTTGAGGTCTGAGCAAACGCGTCCCCAGTTGTGGAGCTGGAGGTGCTGCCGAGATTTGAAAGGCCCTGTGCAATATTCTTGGATGTCTGGTGTTCCTGCTGATCCAGTCTGTGCATCCCTGAGCTGCTCAGGAGCACAGGGGGTGCTGAAGCTGAGGGGCTGCACTGGTTTAGGCAGGGAGTAAAGTTTGGCCAAAGCCACCCACAGCGATTTCTTCATGGCCATCTCAAAATTAAAGTCCTGCAATTCTGGGGCAAAAATAATGAATGCAAAAATTAGAGCTTAAAGGCAACCCAAAATTTCCTAGGAATGAAGAAATCAGAGCAGCACATAAAAAAAAAAAAAAAAAATCACAATTAAGTTGTTAAGCTTCTTGAAATAGATATATATTTAGAGAGAATGCAGATATGTTTTTCAATAATAATAATACACCTATTGTTTATATATATATATTAATGTTTAGGTTGAACCTATATATTTAATTTAACATAATTTTAAGTGGGTTTACAACATTGCATTTTTCTTGAGTAATTTACTATTTGCCAAACAAACATGACAGATCTTTCTTTGGAGGTCAAGTTCTACTGACTTGCAGGGAGATACTAAGGACTCTGACTGTTTTATTAATTTTTCAAAAGTAGGAGGTAGCTGCTAAAGTAAAACAAAAAAAAATAACCCAAATAAGCAAAGAAACTCCCTGAACTTCCTCTGTGATGTGAAAGGGTTTAAGAGAATGAATGAAAATACATTTCTTGCAATCATACAGAGATAACTAAATTACTATTTTATGGAAATGTTCTAAGTAAAATACAGAGCAGATTTTTTTTTTTTGTAACAGGTCTCTCATTATTCTGGATTGCCTCCTTTTTCCATGCAGTCATTTTTCAGGCACTGATCAACAACTGAGAGCTTTGGAAATCATTAAGGAAAGAGAAACACAGAGAACTCCATGAAATGTAACTTTGCTAGCTGAGGCATCAGCAAGGATAAAAGAGAAACACTGGCTTAAGTATTGATTGTAGGTGGAATATTATCCCAGGTAATTTACATTTCCATTTCCCATTAATGGGACCCGTGCATCCAAAATGTTCGGCAGAAAATCACAGCCAAGACCTTTAATTTCACTATTGGAAAACAGAAATGAATGCAGCGTTCCCTTCCCTTCCCCCAACCTGGAGGGATTGCACGGCGCGTGTATTTTTGGTTCAGTGATTTCACCCAGTGCAGATGTCATGAAGGACCGGGAGGAGGTTGCCATTTTTGGCAGGGCGCTGTAATCTTTAAGGCTTGCACACGCTAAAAGCCCCAAATATCGAGGCGCCGCGAAGGAGAGGGCTGGGAAGCGGGAGCAGGGCATCACATCCTCGTGCCTGCGTCGCACAGAGCTGCGCGAGTTATCTGCTCGAGAGGGAAACCTCTGCTGCCCTGTTTCCTGCACAGCAGCTGCTCATTGTCAGCAGAGAATGGGACGCAGAGCCCGCTCGATACGCAAAGGAAGGCAGGAAGATCATCACTGCGCCGAGATAAGCAGCAAACGCATTGTTTAGCTTGAGTGAAGATTTAATGCTCCAGTAAAATACATAAAAGCTCTTCCACATTCCCTTTCCCTGAGGTGTCCATGACTAACCCTTTGTGCTGGTCCTGAGGGCTCTTCTCCATCCAGACTGGTTTCATAAACTTCAGTTGCTTTCAGCTGCCTGTGTTGGATGCAGCCCCAGCAATGCCCCAGAAACCAGGCTGGAATGGCACCACTGCCTGGGCAGACAGAATTTTTAGGGTTCACCCTTTCAGCGTGCTCAAGAGTAGTGAGCAGCCTGACAATTCCCACTTCTCAGGAATGAGGATATTATTTAGGGGAAAACAAAACCACCCAAAACCCAACTCCCCACCCCCACCCCCTCGACAAAACAGCCCATCTCAACCCCTTCAAAAATATTTGGCTTATTCTTTTAAATTGGAAAAAATCCCAAAATTAGTGCTGAGTCTGGAGGCCAAGGTGTTGGCGTTGCTGTGTTGGCTGTGCTGCTGCTGGTCCTCGTGTGAGGCTGGATGAGCCCTGCACAGGGGGGTCCACACCTGACCCAAGGCTGTTGAGAAATGGGAATCCCCAGTTCTGTATCTGCTGCCCAGCTCTTGGGAGAGTTTTCACAGGGCGTTGCACAACCATCTTAAAAAATGGAGTTCCTTATCCTGCAATTTCTTCAGTAGGGTTCTTAAGCGCTTACTTGAGTGGTTTGTTGAATCACAGCTTCCATAAGTTATGGTTTTGAGTGCTTAAAACTGATTTGTGTTGATATTCTGAAAATTCAGTCGTTGGGCGAAAGCTTTTAATGGGTTGCAGGATCAGACCCATAAACTGTGGGTTAATCTGTGGCTCATTTATTTATTTAGCCTGGAATTAGGTTTTACCCAAGGAAAAAAAAAAGGAAAATTAAATTAAATTCCAGGTATTTTCAGTACTTCCTCTGAGATGAGACATAAATTCCCTGTTCCTCTTAATTCCCAGTTTTAACTGCCTTTATGCAACTCTCCTTGCGTGTCACAATACTTTTAGAGAGAAGAAAAATAAAAGCATGTGCCCTATCATTTAAACTCCTGTTGTGATGCAGCAACCGTTGTCAGGGTCTCATCTATGGAATAATAGAGGATGAAACCACACTTCATGATAAAAACTGCAGGCGAGGTCATTCTTACAGTCACCAGCACAAACTGGATATTAATCATAGAGCAAATACATTTCAGAAGCTAAGTAGGAGCAGTCCCAGAGCCCTGCTGATAGCTGTGCATCCCACTAATTCACCTCAGTGAGCATTTACCTCTAAGCTCAATTAACCCTTATTCTAAGGCCACCCATAAACTTTGTGGTAAATATGTTTTTTCCCTTCCAGCCTCTGTTTTCTATCAGTGGAACAGATCATTTCTGTTGGAGGATAAAAAGCTATCTCTGTTTAGAAATGCAGGTCCCTGATTAAGAGTATGAAACGTCCAGTGTGTGTTTGTGAGGGGCTAGAGTTGGTAGATTATTGATTCTGTAAATTCAGATGCTCCTGAAGGCGTCTGTTATTTCTTCTGTCATCAGGTGCTGTTTGAGGCAGGTAGAAATGCTCAGGAGGCAGGTGGGTGGTGGTGTGGGGGAGAGGAATTTCCTACTGCAATTGCCTGCACAACAACAAACTTGGTTGTTAAATGTGTACAAGAAGCTAAGAGGAGACGTTATTGCTGTTGTTTAGTTGTTATTATTATTATTGTTATTAGTATTATTAGTACTGTTATTATTCTCCCTGCCAAGCATTGTTCAGAGGCAAATTGGAAATGTGGTAATTAGGCCCTGACTGGTAGTGTAGTACTTGTGTCCTGAGCCAAAGTTCAACGCCCTGAAATGAAATTTAAACCAATTAATCTGTTAGATTTTTATCGCTTGTCCGTGTTTTCTCAGCAATTCCCTCAGCACGTGGCCTTTGATCAACTCTCATACAAAAGCTAAAATGTGTGCCTGCTGCTAGCAAGATGGGGCTGACATTAACATGGCACTCATAAAACAATCAGAGCAGTGAAGCCCTCAAACAGACAGGGCAGAGTAATATTTAATAAAAGCGCACACATAATCTTCAGAATTAGCATTTTGTGCCTTGCAGTACCTTTGGGAGAAGAGCTTTTATTTGTGGAGTGATCATTATTATAACAAAGAAGAGCTACCTAATAATTTCCACTTTAACTCTGCAATATGCCATGAGCATTTCTGAACCATTATGCTAAACTGTGGCGGGGTAATCATTTTATTGTCACAGTTTGAGGGAAGAAAAATCCCTGTGTATCAGTAGCTGGGAAGTGTGGGAACACAGGAACACACCGGCGCACGCAGCACACAACAAAAAACTTTTCCTTTTTTTGCTCCCCATGTGCTGGAGTTGGTACCTACCATCCTTTGTAAGGCAGGCGATCAGATTTTAACGATGCATACTTTGAGATAAATGAAGATTTCATAAGAACATTGTTTTCCTTGGAGTCATTGGGACTTTTGCTCATAAATCCTTAACATTTATCGATAGAGCCCTTAGCTTTGAAGTCAGTGGCAGGATTCCCATTGGCCTCAATCAGTTTGGGACTGCAGAGCCTGCCTCTGGCATCTCTGTGTGCCCGGCCCGCGGGAGCAGCGCCGTGGGACATGTCAGGGGTGGGCACTGACCCGCCCTGCTGTTATGCAAGGAAGGAGAGCAGCTCATTAAGGCTCATAACCATTAGGCCATTTCAGCAGGTGGAGGATGTGGCCACATCACCTTCAGCGAGGAGCTGCAAGGTCCTGCTGCAGCTGGAGGGGGTTGTTTGGTTTTCCCTCAGCCCAGCTGTTCTGAAAAAAACGCAATGAATGTGACACACAACAAAGAGTCTGAAAATCCTGTCTGATAGTTGGGCTACCAACCTCTTTTGGTTCTTGTTGTAGTTGACTTTCAGGTTCATTCAACAACAGCAACAGAAAAGTTCATATATGTAGGAATGAGCAGTTATTCCTTTTTTGTTGTTATCGCTCTTCCTTGGACTTAAAGTCTGTTCATGTGTGCTTCACTGCCTTGATTAAGACTGGTCTAAAGTCCTTCACTGTATTTTATCAGTGAAGCTTCTTTCTGAAGTGATTTTTTTGACTAAAAACACTTTTTCTACAGAAAAAGCTAAATTTTATGTAATGGAATTTTATGTAATTTTATGTAACTTTTTTTTCTATTTGTTTTAAGAACACCATTTCAGAAATGATGCTTTGGGGTTACAGAAGGATGTGAGAAATGATAATATTTTGAAACAAAACATTTTTCTTGGAGGTATTGAAAAGTTTTATAGTTAATTTCAGATATCGATTCTGGAATTTTTAA
>WAAG01049189.1:0-10232 GCA_013390105.1 Tichodroma muraria | reverse complement strand
GTTAATTTCAGATATAGATTTTGAAATTTTTAATTCTAAAAAAAAAAAAAAAAAAAAATCTGTATTTTGATTTGTCTTCTGACCAAAACAAAATGTAGAAAAATCAAGGCCTCCAGTGAAAAGATTCTTCTGCCTAGCTCTGTTTTCCTAGGGTTGCACAGAAGTAAACACCTTCCAGACAGTGCTTTGAAAGTTGCCAAGTGATTAAGAGCAGAAGTATGAAGAGCTGAGGCCTGAGCTGGCCAGACATTTGTACCAGGGGCATAAATAGAGCTGAGGTCACTGCCTTGCCCCCCTCCCAGGGTTACCTGTGGTGATGCTGCAAACGGGACCCAATTCCATCCTCCTGGGTGCTCCAAGCAAAGGGCCTGGGAAGGGCAAAGTTTTAGACAGACCAGCGTCCTGAATGACACTGGTTATTGCAAATATGTCATTGTATAAACATGTTTTGTGCCCTCAAAAACAGGTCTGGATGCCTCCCTCAGCATGTCTGCCTTGGGATGCAGCCCTTAGGGCCACTTCCCTGGCTGGGCAGCACCTCCTGCAGCCCTTCCGACCTTTACAGACACTTGCACTTTAAAATAAGAAAAGTTGCGTGGGGAAAGTTGGGGAGTCCCTCTGGTTTTTGTGACGTGGGAAAATAATGCCCCGGAATCTTTTGGGAATTCACAGTGCTCTCGCTCTATCTCAGGTTGTGCCTGCAAAGGGCACCATCCTGCCCTGTTTATTAAACCAGCAAGTCCTGACTTTTTATCCTCAGAGCTGATGTCCTGGCCTATTGCCAGCAGGTTTGATGAGGTACTGATTCAGCACAATTTCTACATATTTAATTAAAATGACGTGTGCCGTTGGTCACAGTGGCTTTGCAGGTGAGTGTCCCAGGGAAGAACTCACAGCCCCAGTGCAGCACAGAGCCCTGAGTGTCTGCCTCAGTCCCCCTGGCTGCCATGGATGGGACTTGGCACGTGTTTGATACAAAGCAAATACATTTATAAAATATTAGAATCAAATACATGAGGCAGCACAGACAGGGCAGCAACTTGAACCTCTGAGTGCAACGTAGGGAACGCGAAGAACATCACAACATAAATAGCAAAAACTTTTTTGTGGGGTCCTGTCACTGCACAAGAGTACCTTGCATTCATTTTAAAGATTACTTGAATCTATAATTTTCAATTGTAGAGTCATTTATGTTGGAAAAAAACTCTAAGATTGAGTCCAACTGTAAACCCAGCACTGCCAAGCCCACCACTAAACCATGTCCCCAAGTGCCACATCTACATGGCTTTTAAATACCTCCAGGGATGGTGACTCAACCACTTCTCTGGGCAGCCTCTTCCAGTGCTTGACAGCCCTTTCAGCAAAGCCTGCATATGTTTTCTGTTAATGGCTTATGGTCTCAAATAGTTTTTATTCACTGGTATTTAGGAAAAAAAATGTTGCTTGTAGTTTTTAAGAAAAGTAGCTCATTCTCTGACACATGGGAAACTGATTATCTCTGGGTTTTGTTGTAGGGGGTATGTGTCCACAATCAACTGGGAATACTGGAAAGGGTGTAATTTGGAAGTGATTTTAATTTTTATTTATGAAAAAGTTTGATTCTGTGAAAGGGCTAGATGGCATTTTGAAAAGCTGCTTTCACTGTAAATCTGTTGCTGTGAGCTTGGCTGAGGGGAAAGCATTTGCTTTTGGACATCACAGTGGTTTTTATGCACAGTTTTATGCAAGTAACTTGAATCCAAATTAAACATATTGAAGTTACTTCTGTGTGTGCTCTACGTTTTCGTGACGGTAATGTCAGGATGTTTCTTTTGTTAGCTCATGTAAAAGTTAATGGCTGTACTCTGCCAAGTTTGGAGTAGGGTAATGATTTTTTTTCTGCCTGTTTGTGTTTTTCCCTGGAGCTGGCATCCCCATCAGCTTAAGTAGTGGAAAAGTTTGTGCCTGACACTTGCAACCTTTTGTAGGTAGGGCCGGGGTCTGTTTGCTCCCCATCTGTGCCTGCCACCACTAGGCATGTGAGTCTGGGGCAGTGCTCACAGAAACACTGCTCAGGGTGACTCAACTGCTCCCTTTCCAGCTCCCTCCTGCTTCCCAGCTCCCACATGTCCACCCTGCCCAGGGGCTGTGGGGAAGGAGCTTCCCAGCAGCCACACTGACACTTGCAATTAGCTCCAACCCACCAGAACTTCACTAAGAAACCATAAAGGTGCGCAGGGTCTCTTTGGCACTTTATGTCTGGAACGTTTTGAATTAGGCTTCTGTGAATTAATTAATTTTCTGTCTTTACAATTAGAAGGATTTAGGACAGGGGCTGTGTCTCATTAAGTTAACTCTCTATGCTGCCACGTTGAGTAACTCATGAGGGCAAGGGTTTTATCCAGGATGGTGCTAACACGTGGGTGGCTTTAATATCCCCATCTTCCTGAATCCTTACCTGAGGAACTGCCTGAGTGCTCTTCCTTGACTACATCATCTAATAATTAAAGTTACAAACCAAATTAACAGCTCAATCAGCCTTTCCGTCATGTAGCAATTCACAGCCAAATGCCACCGACCCTAAAATTGGGCAGTGGCAGCCATTCCTAAGTTTATAGTGCAGCCTCTTCTCTCTGGCTTCATATCTGCAGGAAAGAATCACTCTTTCCAACACTGAGGTTGGCTGGTGGAGTTATGCTGTTCCTTCAACCTGTTTTCCATGAGTAATGAAATTGTTGAGTACCTGCTCTACTTAAAATGTTATCTAATGTTACCAATGCCACATTCTCACCTCATGCTGTATCAGCAAGGAAAAGCTGGTGGCATCTTGGGTGAAGTTGCCTCTTGCCATCAACCTATGTGACCACCCTGAGACTCCACAGCAGAGAGTTACCCAGGGCTTTCTGCTCATTTTTACAACAATGTTATTTCTGTTGCTTCAGCACAGTTAAATTCTAAGCTGCCCCAGTGCTGCAGAGGAGGAGAATCAATGTGTGAATGTTTATACTGCTCCAGCCCACCAATATTTGAGCTGTTTCTGCTTACAAAGTCTTAAACCAGAAGCTCTTAGTCTAAGATTTGAGCAGCACTTGAGTTTTCAACATCCTCTCCGAGGCTCTGAGTAGATACAATGCCAAGAAAGTGGCTGTGAGACTCCATGGATATGGCAAAATGTGTATTGCACACACATCTTGTTTATCCTGTAGATGCAATACAACTGGAATGACTGGATGGCAGCTGTGGCTTTCGGTTGTGGGGTGTTGGTTTTTTTTTTTTGTAGTAGCCAAAGCATTAATCAATGCAGGATGCTTTAATACTGGACAACCTGGATCTGACTGCAGAATAGAGACATGCTGAGGGTTACACCCTTCTTTATTTTGCCAATATTTTCCATAATATTTATGGGAGTTTCCTTGGTGAGTTTGGGTTCTGATGGATAATAAAGCAAGCCTACTGGAGATTGTTTTATTAACTTAGGTCTTGCGCATTTCATATACAATAAAAAAAAAGGGACATGTCCTGATTTCCAATCGGTCTCTGCCCATCATGCTGTGATTTTTTTGTTAATGTAGGATTAAAAAAATTGTTTTATCAATGCATATAATAAAACCAAACAGAAATTAATTAAGGAAAAAAATGCTTCCAAAGATAGAGCTTGAGGTCATGCATATGTACTACAAAGAAAGTGATTGCTGAAATCTTTGTGTTAGTAAAGGGGGGAATTGAAAGCTCCTTTTATTTTATTTTTCTCACGTCTTCTATCATTAAAATCCAGTTCTAACAGCAGAATACTTCTCTTTTTCATGTGTGTTGAAAAGCAGCTACACCATGTATCAAAGCCATCAGTCCAAGTGAAGGATGGACTACAGGAGGTGCCACTGTCATCATCATAGGAGACAATTTCTTTGATGGGTTACAGGTCATATTCGGCACCATGCTGGTTTGGAGTGAGGTAGGTGTTGTCTGAACGCTAATGTCTAATAGCTTTGTCTCCTTGTAGCCAGCCTGTCCTTTCTCTGGGCCACATGCTAAATCAGCAACAAATGTCGACGCATGAATCCTTGCCTTGCTCAGTTTTATAAAAATAATTAGTCAAATTTACCTGTGGCAGGAATCTGTTATAGCCAGGGGGATTTGCATCTCCTTTTGCTGGCCCAGAATTTAGCTCAGTGGGTTTTATTCCGAGGAAGGGGGAGGATAAATACCTGTGTGGGTAACTCTGCATTTAGCACAACAATAGCTACGGGCCCACAGGAAACAAATGTTTAGGTGATCCCGCTTTCCTGGGAAACGGGCTGCTGGTAGCTGCAGCTCTATGAAGTGGAGATTGCAGAAATTTAGCACCTCTGAACAGCATATCCCTAAAGTCTGGATACTTGGTGTAAGTATCATTTTCATAGCAGCAACCAAATGCACCATGTTGTGTCCGCAGTGGACTCCTCACACCTAGCAGGGTCCCCTGTAGTTTCACAGGAGCCCTTTCCTTGTTTCTTATCCAATTTTTTGCTGTTGTTAATCCTCCCAGCTCCTTAAATCCTTTCTTTTCCCAGCACATAATTAATTGTGGAGCCTGACATTCCCCAAAAACCTGTGGAAAGTTAAAACCCAGGCAGCATCATCCCAATGGCCATGGCTAGGGTTGTAGAAACCATGGCAGAGTTCCTCCACTGGCACAGGGAGACAGCTCCAAGGAAAGGTTTATATTTTGAACACAGGGCTTTCCAAAAGCATGTTTGAGGTTTAATAAGAAATTGTCATTTTCATTATTTTAGTACTGAAAAAATACCCCTAGCCTCCCTGAAATATCTGTGCAACACTTCCCAATGGTGAGAGGATCTTCTGATGCTTTACCTTGTATCCTGTAAATATTAAATCAACACCATAGCTTAATTTATATCCAGCACATTCCCCCTACTGATTCCATTGCACATATGGCAGCATTTTTTCCATGTGAAGAGTATTCTCTAATGTCCTTCACTGTTCTCTCTCTCTCTTTCTCTCTCTCTCTCTCATCCTTCCACTTGAGGACAAGTGTGGATGAAAGGGCATTCCAGAAAAGGAGAGATAGTAAATGAGCCCTATTCTGAAGCCCTTATGTGATCATGAAAGTGCCCCCTGGGCCCAGTGTAAGCATTTTGTGTGTTAGTATTGAAGCCATTATGGCTGCAGACGTTTAACAGGGAAAGGTGAAGGGGCTGGGAGGAAAGTACTCCGATTTTGGTGCTGCAGAATTGTATCTTTCATTATAAATCTTGATTCTATTTATTAGTGGAAGCCATTAATTGTCAATTTCTAATCTCAGGAGACCAAGTGCTGGTCAAAACATTATTGCTGATGGTTGCAAGGCCTTGTCATGGAATTAATATTGTTAGAGGGGGTCCATACCGAAGCCAGTCTGTTGTCTGGGAATGCTGCAATGGGCTGCAAGCTGGTGTTGAGGAAAACTCTTTCACTGCCTTTCCCTTACAGAATTGCTTCTCATTTCATAACCTATGAGAGCAGTCAGAAATCATACAGGAGAGAAGAACATTCTTTCTAAAAGAAGCAAACATGGTAAACAAGTGCAGAAATGCATGAGCTGTCTGAGTGATCCCTAAATAATAGTGATCTATAAATAATTCAAATTACACATACAAGCCACCTATGAAGTACAAAATAAGTTCTTTCATTTGCCTTCCTACATTTCTAAAAATGTCTAAGGCATTTTCAGTGCCCAGGAAGAATATTTTTGTTTTACTTTAATAGAATATAAAATTGAACTGTCAATCCTCTGAATCTGAGTCCATTACGAAACTGGAACAGGCTCATCCTGAGTTGCCAGTAAGACCCAGTTGCGAGCAAACTTGGCCTGGTTATTTTGTCATTGAATTCTGGACAAATTTTAAAGTTCATCCTGTTGTTTCATGGATCCAAAGAAAACATAATTTTAACTGGGCTTCAGAAAATCCCAAACAAAACCAGATAGGCAGAGACTAAAGAAAAAGAATGATTCTTGCAGAACATTTTCATGTGGATTTCTCCAGGTTGAGTTTCAGCTATAATTGCAGGTGGTTTGGGGGGGTGAAGTCTAATATTGAAATTTAGCATCATTTTGCTACGGACTTTGCATGGGACCTTGGGCAAATCGTTTAATCTACTTAAAGTTCAATTCCCTTTCCCTAAAACAGTAATAAGATTAGTCACCTTCTTTGGAGAGGTGCTGTGAAGATAATTATCGTAAAGGTCCTATATTACTCAGACTTCATTATAGCAAAATCCATGTAAATACCTGAGCTGCATGGATATTTAAAATAGCAATACTACCCTAATTCAGAAGTAAAGTTAAGAGTCAAAAAAAAAAAACCCAACTTCCTTTTAAGAGTGAATTTGTTGCTGTCAAGCAGTATGTTATAAATAATTTGAAATGTAAATAATATATTTTTAATTTATTTTACGTGTATTCAAGTTTTGTAATTGAAATATTTATATGCTTGAAATGGAGTTGACTGTGTTAAAAAAGGAGGTTTAAAATGGTTTCTGAAATACGTATTTATTATTTAAACATATATTTTAGCTGTAAACACTCTAACATAATTGCAACCTTTCTCAGCCAGGGAGAACTAAATAAAAACTTAATTTGTCACATTAATTTTGAGCAGAAATGCAGATACCCTAAGCCAGTAGGTCCAATTAATCCTTACGTCCCCTATTACTTTATAAAAATTACTTTAAAAGCCCTTGGTATTTTTAGAATACAGCAGAATGGGCCGTCTAATGCCTTTTTTTTCCAAGGGACTTTCGTAACCGCCGAACAAACAGCGCTGGTCTGTCGTGTGCACATGCTGGATGTGCTCAGACCCTCCCAGCAAACACTCTGTGTGCCAGACAGGCTCTGCTGCCTGTTTGTGCAGTGCACACACACACACGGAGCTGGAATTTGGGGGGTTTCACCCAGGTCCTGGGTCCCTGTGTGGTCGCGAGTATTCCAAACGGGCGCTGCTGATAAGAGCCCTTGCTTGTTTCTCTCTCCTGTTGGGGTGCCGAGACTCTGAGAGTCGAGTTGCAGGGCAAATACATGATTGTGAAGACAAAATTAGTTTCTTATAAATATTCCACAATATTTGCTTAAAATGAACTATTTCTTCAAACATTTTCCTGCCAAGAACATTCCTGCAGCTGTACCGAGTCAGCTGGAAACAGCTTCTTTTTCTTTTATATTAAGAAAAGATGAAGCACTGAAACTTTTCCTTTTTTTTTTTACCTTTGTACAGCACAAAAACAGAGGACGATTTTTTGGTTTGGTGGGTTTTTTTGTGTTTGTTTTTTTTTTTCTTTTTACTGCTGCTGAATCAAATTCTGTGACACAGTTTGCTATTTTGCTTTTTATGTTTGTTATTGATTTTGGAAGTCTCTGGTTTTGAGTGCTTATTTTGGAGCTCTGACTCATTTTTAAAAAATGAGTAGGCACCCTCTTTTTGCAAACCAAGGTTTATTAAGCAGCATCTGGATGCCCAGAATTGAGGCATACATGCAAAGTCATTGGTCATTTTTTAAAATATAGGTACCTTAAGGGTTCTGTTCTCACTGAAAGCTGTCATTACCTTCAGTTAGTGGGATTTTTCTTCATTCCTGTTCTAATGGTGCTCTTCACACAGAGTCAAAGTCAAATTTATGACTGATTGTCACCATTTCCCTAACCACAAACCAGAACTCAAGCGTGCAAAAATAAACTAGTGACTCAGATTAATGACATCTCCTTATAAAATGTCACTTTTAAAAAAAGAAAGTAACCTGGCACTCTGAAGAGTGTGAAATGATGCTGTATCACACAAGAATGCCTAGAATATATTAGCAAACCGCAGAAAGAGGCTTGTTGTACACACTCAGCCCAAATGTGTTTTGGATTCTGAAGGCCAGGCACCACCCACCATTCGGAAGATCCCTAACTCAGGTTTTAGTGCAACCCACTGCATGTCCCAGCTGACCTGTAAGAATTTATACCAAACAGCAAATGCAGTTGCTAGGTATCAGGCCAAATCACTTGAAAATCCCTTGGGAGAAAGGTGTAGTTACTAATTTTATGTCCAGCTCTGTTTCTCAATTTGCTAAATGCTGGAACGGGGGAGGAAGATGGATCTGGGAGTTTGGCTGCTAAGTTCATGTCCAAATCACAGATTAATGCCTTGATCAAGATGTACATTTAAAAATATATTCAGAAAGGGGCATAACTCATATTTAGGGGTTCTTGGTTCTTGGCATGTCATTGCTACAATTGTTTTGGTGTCTGTTCATCCACCAAGAGTTCCCCACTGAGGTGAGGATGCACAACTGACCCTGCTGGGTCACACAGGGAGCTCATCTACCTCAGTGTCTTGTGTTTGTCACTGGGCAAGGACAGATGCCTAAAAGCAACAGGGTGAACATGTCATGATGCTTCCCCAAAACTCTTCACCAGTCTCCAGCAGTTTGAGGGTCAGAGGCATACACAATGTCTTTACTTTTCATATCCCTGGATGGTTATAGCTCACCTCCTCCAGATGCTTTGCATGTAAATATGAGGCAGATTGTGCCTTGAAGAAGGAACAGGCTATGTCAGTGTGAAATGAGAAAAGGTAGAGTAGGTTTCCAGCATCAGGCCCCAGGCTGACAGTATAGACAGGAAAGCATCCCATAATCCTGGAGTTACGGAAGGCAGGGGAAGATCTGCTTTTGCTATGGGTGGG
The DNA here is from genome assembly GCA_013390105.1 of Tichodroma muraria. Lineage (NCBI taxonomy): Eukaryota > Metazoa > Chordata > Aves > Passeriformes > Sittidae > Tichodroma > Tichodroma muraria. The sequence goes on along the minus strand of WAAG01049189.1, from coordinate 1,551 downwards.
CTTATATGGAGTGCCCAGAGATGTACAGCACCAGTTGGGTCACTTGGATTGCAAACCAGAGTCAGGACAATTTGGAGAGCCGGTCCCAGTCCATAGCAGATCCTGGCAGAGCTGTGGAACCAGAATTTGAGATCCAAGGTGGGAGTTTTCAATGTGCAAGGGAACATTCTCGTAAAGCCAATCTCCTGCTGTGACAGCAATCTAGGGAACTCCTCTGGCTTAGCACTGAATCNTACTTTGATTGATTGTTCTTAGCTTGTATCCTAGACTGACTTGGTGTGTAACCAAGCTGGTCAGTTCCCTCTGTGTGCAGGAGACCTGAAGGCTGACCCAGAACAAAGAACCCCCTGGCTTAGCACTGAATCCCTGCCAGTGGTCAATGACAGATGTGACAGAGGAAAAGCAAAAGGAAAAGGCACGTGTATTCTCCTGGTATACCTCCCAAGCTTTAGTTGTAGGGAAGAGAGGAATAAAATACTTCCTGAGTGTGCTAAACCATAGGACTTCAGACATAATGTTCACCCTTTGGGAATGTGTGGGCGACATTATTGTATATTTGTGGTTTTAAACACAGTTAAACTTATTTACTTCAGAGCACAAAGGAAAACCAAACTGTTTGTGGAGAACAAACCAGGAAACTTGCTTAACTCACCCCAGCTCTCTGTAACAATGGACCATAAATAGGTCAGACATTTCTTGGGAACCAGGGAAGATGAGTATTGGAAAATGCCACAAATTATGTTTAAAGAACATTAAAGTGGTGACAGACCAGTAAATGCTGGGAAATTCAAAGATACAACCAGAAGCTGCCTGTATAGCTCATGCCAGAACGGGGGTGAGGGTTGCAAGGCTCATGCTGATGTAGTAAGATGAGTGTGTTAACCTCTACTACTAAAATCCTTGGCTGTTTTTACAAGTATTTTCTCCCAAAAATGTCATAAATTTTTTCTCATCTTGCCAGTTCACCCAGTTAACCAGAGCCACTTGAGGATGGGATTTATCTCAGTTATGTTTGGCTGCCTACAATTGGGCAGAGTCTAAACTTGTCATGTTGGTTCAGTGGGAAAGGGTCAAAGTTTCCAGGGAGTGGCTCATCCCAACGTGAAAGGCTGTCTGAAGCACTAGAAATCAATTGCTGTTTGGCAATGCCTTCTGCCTCCACTGGATTTTTAGGGTGTGGAGAGAACTGGCCTGGACTTTTAGGCTTTGGTCAGCTCAACAGTAAGACGACTCAGTTTAAGTAAAAGCATTCCTTGGAAATTTGGGGGTTGGTTTCAGTTTTTGTTTCAATTTTTATTTTTTTCCCAAATTGATAGAGTGAGCAATTTAGAAAAAAAGGCAGGTTTCTTCTAAAACTAAGTGAGTTTCTAAACCACATGATTCCAAAGCAGAGCCTGAAAACATACTTTTGGAGCTCCCAAACAAGAATACATCAACCTCTACATGATAATTTCTAAAATGACATGTGGCTTCTGACTTCTGTGGATCTGAATAACTTTTGGAGCATTTGATGCTGGTAGTTTTGGTTTTAAAGTTCAACTTGGTTTAATA